>NQII01000405.1:872056-885977 GCA_002778355.1 Clitarchus hookeri | reverse complement strand
GTTTGGAAATCGAGCCGCGGGCCGTGAATTCGTAGTAAATGAAACGTTAGTGCGGGGCTGGAGGAATTTTTCTCATTTATAAATCGCACCCCGAGTTTTCAATAAACATTTTTTAATAAAATGTGCGACTTATATGTGATAAAATACGGTACCATTTATCACAGTGAAATCTTTAACCTGAGTGCTACTTCCAAAAGTTTATTATGTAAAATTTAACTTTTTCCTTACACCAAATATGTAAATAAATCTTAATACAATAAGTAAACTTTAATTAAATTATATAATTAACAGTTCCGATATATACTTCAATCTACCTTTTTGTATGTATTACAATATTTTGCTAAATTGATTAGCATTTTTTTTAGACATTTGGAGAATTTTATTAAAGTATATGACAGTTAAGATTACATGGCATTGTTTCTCTTCAAAAATAAATTTTGGTAGTTCCCACATGGACACTGTTAACAAAATATTTGACAGTTCCCACATGGCACTGTTTGTTTACAAAATATTTGAGAGTACCCACATGGCACTGTTTTTGTTTGCAAAACGTTTGACAGGTGTCACATGGCAATGTTTTGTTTACATACTGCGGAAGGATACATAATCGGGTCCCTGAAAGTAGATCTTTAGCAGGGCTTCAGAAAATCTTGAAGTTACCGTGAATACATTATATTTGTGGAGATAATGTAGACAGCTCTATACATACTTGTCCAATTTATGAAATATAGTTGGTCCAGTGATCTGGAAATGTGGGAAAAACAGGAAATCTATGGAAGCTGAAATGCCTTGACGTTATTCCATACTATTTCAACCAACAGTGGTTGCCATATAGTTTCAGAAAAATTTAATTTTCTTACTATCAAATCATACATGTTTTCAGAGTTCAAAATCAATTTTTGAAAAATCTACCATGATTGCGTTTGGGGTACACTGCCTGTTTTATTTGACAGTAAGCAGTACTTTTAGCATTTTGAAGCATTTGTGGTAATTGCTGTAGCGCCTTTATAACCCTATTTTAATGTATCAAAAACCGATTTATTCAGCAAAAAGATCTTTTTCTCAAGGTATCAACACACTACATTCTTCTTTTTTTAAAGATCATATAATAATCAGGGTCAAACTTCATGATGGAATTATTAATTTTTCCAATTTTTGAGGCAAAAATTTTACTTGAAAGGGATAGAACACCTCAAGTTTTTTGTAGCAAAATTACGAAAACTATCTCAAAAATAATGTGACAACTCAGGTGTTGTTCCCCTCAGTTTTTATAAGCTGCTGAAATTGGGAATTATTAAAAAATTCACATTTTCGTTAATTTATATTTCCTATGGGGGGTATCAAAGACATTTGATTTTATTTGTGCGGAAAGTTAGTTTGGTATGTAACAAAATATTAAAATTTATAGTATGTAATCAGCAGAATAATGTAAATAGTGTCATAATTTTGTGCTAAAATATAATAATTTTATAAAAAAATTTAATGGTATTGTATTTCATTTTACTTATTGAATTTTACATTAGAAACAAAATTGGTTTATTTTTGTAAATAAAACCTCCAATGAAAGTTGGCTGCTTTTGTGAAAACAATAACTAAGTAACATGGGAGAAAAAAAAGGGAGATTCAAACTGGTATTTAAACTATTTTCATGTTATTCACTTTAAAATATGAGGTGACTCATTGGAGGAGCAGTAGTTCTGCTGCAGACTGTTGTATCATGTTTATTGCTATAAGGCTGAAGCATCCTAGTCTTATCAAACAAAGTTAGTGTGTTGAAGCGCAGTCAGTCAGTCTGTCACAACCTCTGTTGTTGTTCATAGCTGTGTTAAATGTTATTGCTTATGCTTCAGTGTAGTTTGAAACTGAGTTCTCAACATTGGAGTGCTCTGTGGGGTAGCAGAGAAGATTGCCATAAGGATACTTATGGGAAAGTAAATGTGAATTTAAATACATTTAGTGACTTAAGTGAAGAAAGTCAGGATGTTTTAAAACTCAGATTAAGTGTTACAATTCTTGAGACGATTTGAAAAATATTTACATACATTTTTTTTATCTTTTTGGTCAACGTTGTTGTGGCCCTTTTAATCTTCGTAAGAAAGTGATAACCAAAGGGCTGAAAGAAATTAGTCTTAAAAGTTGCAAATTTGTATTCTAGACCTGGGATGGGATTATGCACGACTTATTTTAAGAAAATATCGAAAACTTCAGCATGACAGATTTCAAAATGCCCAGCAGGTGCCAAAACATGAGCAAAGCATTGTTTCGTACCCCCTTAATGCTCGCCAAATTTGGTGCTACAAAACATTAATTTCAAACAATTTTGAGGATGTCACACTTGCTAATCTTCCAATTGATGTAGGGGATGTGGTTAAAGAAAAAACTACATAACTTGTGTATACAATTCAAGATGGTGGCTGGGAGATGTAACCAAATGAATAGGAATGAAGAAGACTGTGCTGTCTACGTCTTCCATCCAGCAGGACCAACAACGTCTTTTTGTAAATCAGTAAATTATAGTGCATGTGTGCCGTTTACAAACATTTTAAGAGTTTTGTCAGTGAGTGAATTTGGAACAAGCACTGGAAGAGTGAGAAATATAGACAAACACTGAATTGACTCAATTAATGGAAGATTAATTGAAGAAGAATGGGAAAACGGGGAACAAAATGCAGAAAATCAAGTGAGGTAACCAAGACTACCTATTTAATTGTTCAAGATCAAAATGCTTACCTTTTATAATGTAAATACTGCAGGTACTAAGTGCTGCTTTATAATTAAATGCTCTTACTGGAGGAAGTTATTTGTAATAATTTTCATTTTTATTGAGGGGGGACACAAATGTTTAGACATCAGAGTTTCTGATTGAACTATAGAACTAGTTACATTTTTTAACCCCAAATCATAGGGGGGTTGGGGGGGATTCTGCTTGAAGTTTATGGCACAATATTTTCATTATTCTGCAGATCACCTACTCCAAATTTTAATATGCCAAACTAACTTTCCACACTGACACGTGCCGATGTTTAGCCTTAACGAACCTATGAAAATATGTTGCGTGGCTGTACCGTAGGGTGTTCTATGTGTAAAGCAGACAAGTGGCATTTGTATTAATGTCTTGTGAAGCAGACAAGCAGCATTTATTTATTTACTTTCGTTAACATCTTGGTTAAAATGAAGCTATGAACTCTAAGCCGCAATAATAATAACCTTTACGTAATTAAGAAAGTAACTATGTCTGTATGGCTTCCACGATTCTGCTTATAAGAAATATCACGTAATTATAACTGCCAGAGATAAACATTCAGTGAGAGAAATAAGTTGCTACGGGTTTTGAAAAGAACATTCCACATAATAAAATTGTGTCTATAAATAATGTAAAAGTATTATAACCACGTGGAAATTGGTAATTAAGTAATTCTTTACCATAAGATATATTTTTGTGCACTTCAATTTTATTTGCTAATATTGGGAGCAGTGTCCATTTGCCTTTTGTTTTGTTACCTTGGCCATAAGAAGGGTCACGTGACACCCCTTCACTCAGGCAGCCACCACTTTGTGACATCAGTTTCCCCCCCCCCNNNCCCTTTTTTTTTTTGTCACACATCACTCCCAGCTGGGCGGGTATATAAGCCACACCCATCACCTCACCGGAACAAGTGCTTGTTGTCTGCGCCGTGTATTTCTGGTCGTGTAAACTCTGTTCAGTGCCACGCGGTCGCTGTGTTAGATTAGATAGGTTGTTTTTCAATGCTTTTCCAGTGTATTTTAAGCCAGTGTAATGTCTGTGTAGACTGTACTCGTTACCAGTGCAGTCAATGAAACCGTGTGAAGTTATGAACAAGTGTGTTTTCCTCATGTCGTGTATGTTCTTGTTGTAAGAAAACGTCTAAAAGAGAAAGCCAGTGCAGAGAGACTCGTACGCCTCACGGCGTACGAGTAATCTTCCTCCTAACTTATTTAATTATTACAGACAGTGTCCTGCTTCCCTTCCACAACACTAGAAGAGTTTGCCAAGACCATAACCAGCAAGGAGACCAGTCTGCCTCCTGCTCCCACGAGGCCCGAGCATGACACAAAACTAGGGAAGGTTAGGAGTTATTATAAGTGGCAGCTTCCTCCACTCTCGCCCATCAAAATACCGGAAAAGGACCCCTGCCCCGTATACCGGCGCGTGAGGCAATTGCTCAAAGAGCTACTCTAGCTACAGATGTGGTAAGCCAGAATCTGATTTCTGCCTTGTGCAAATAAAATCTCACGGGCAGATACTGCTCCCTGACACTTATTAGATAACTGTGGCTATTCCCCGGTCCTCTTACCACTCTCATCCGCAGCGAACAGTTATACTAATCCCTTAGTCAGGCCTCTCAGTGTTAGTTACACCTAGGCTACCCACCCTAGGTCAGATATAGCCATGCCCCACAACAACACTAAATCCGTTTTTTCTATATCTTCCATAAAAAATATAAATATATGAATTTTTTTTAATTGCTATTTAGGCAGCTTATAAAAATCGAGGTGGACAAAACATCTCAGTTGTCACATTATTTAAGAAGTATATTTGTAATAGTTTTAATATGAAAAAACTTGTTGATATGTTCTGTCCCCTTCAAGTATAAATTTAGCCTCGAAAATTGGAAAAAGTAATAATTCCGTAATAAACTTTGACCCTGATTAGTGTGAATGAGTGTAGTGTGTCGACACCTTGCTAAACAGCTCTTTTTGCTGAATAAATCTGTTTTGATTGTGCAATTAGCACAAATACTTGAATACACTAAAAGTACTGCACACTGTCATGTAAAAAAAGGTAGTATACACCAAATGCAATCATGGAAAAATTTTCAAAAATTGAGTTTTGAACTCCTGAAATTGTATAGAATAACTGCTTGGAGAATTGTGTGAAGATTTTTCGCCAAACAGTGGTAATTTTTTCTGGTTTATGAAATTTGTTTTTGAAGTTCAGAAATGATAACAAAAGAGTATTTGTACTACCTTTACAAGTTGGAAATTCTATGGCATTAAATTAACAAGGATAGGAACTAAGATGGGGATTTGCACATGAGCCTCCTGCTGTTTTGTATTTTCGAGGGTGAAAGAGGTATTGATGTAAACTGTAATTTTATAATTTAATTGTGGCAGAGAGTGAAAGGTTTCTTCTGCTGGCCAATTGTATACTGTGGACATGTTTGTAAAGAATGGTGTTTGACCATTTGCATTGTCACAGTCATACAATACTGTAGTTCAGATGCTTACACAAGTCAACTTTAGTCTAGTGCAGATATTGAATTGAAGAATTGAAGGAGAGGATTCCTTTGTAATTATACCATGCAATGAGTTTTATTAATTTGGTGTGTTATGTACATGCTTTAAACTTGAATGCAAATGTTTTACCAACTTCAGTTGATAAAAGCCTCACTTCGTGTTTTCATGAATATCAATCACACGTAAAATGGCAACATGAACCACAACTATTTCACAAGGCCATGTGAATACAAGATGTTAAATGTTCAGATTTGTTGTTGCCAATGCTAGCCATAAAGTGAACTGGGGAACATTATTGTTGTTTGTTAACAGTCTGTTATGTCTCATTTTACGAGTCATGTAAGGAAGACTGGATATTGGCTGCAGACGACAAATGTAACTTTAGACATTGTCTAACTTTTGGCAACTGATAATCATCATTGCTTCATGAAAATAAATTCTGACCATGCATCTCTTTTCCCTTGAGTAAGTTGATTTTACGTGGGTGCCATCCAGTTTTGTTGCAGCATTTACAATTACGTACATTTTAAATAAGCATTTAAAATTACTGGCAGCTTTTCTCCTCCCCTTTACCTACCCTTTATATATATATATATATATATATGTATATAGAGAGAGAGAGAGAGAGAGATAAACAGACACACACACACACAGGATGAGTATTAAAGAATACCCCAACTTTGAAGGTCTATAATATCAAAACCAAACAACCTACAACCTTGGTTGAGCAATCAAATGAACCATGGAACTGTGAAGTTTGTTTACCATATCTTCATAAATGTTCAAAGTGACCACCACGAGCGGCCCGAACGACCTCTATGCGATAATCAAACTCGTTCCACACTCTTGTCAGCATGTCCGGTGTTACGGTTTGAATGGCGTCCGTAATTCTGGTTTTGAGGTCGTCAGTGTTAGCCGGCAATGGTGGACGAGACACTTGATCCTTTATGTACCCCCATAGAAAAAAATTGCATGGGGTAAGACCCGGACTTCTTGGGGGCCAGTGATGAAGAGCCTGGTCACCAGCTGCTCCTCGACCAATCCAGCGTTGCGGCAACGTCTTGTTCAGGTATCCTTAGTGTTCCCCAGCCATGCCACACACTCGGTCAGAAACTAGCCAATCGCAACTCGCTTAAAGTTGGCTTTGACATTGCGATAGACACAGATACACTTCACAAAATTGGTTTGAAGGAAACAAATCATTCTCATATAGTTACAAAATATTATTGAAAATGAGTTTACGTAGAGTGCCGGACGTGTGTGGCACAAGACTTAGTATAATCGTTGGATAGGTATAACATATGTTCTGAACTGCACCCAATTGCACTCAGGTGAGGAACATTAATATAAAATAATAAAAAAATTTATTTTCTGAATAAAATAAAACTTGTAGATTTGCACTACTGCTCACAGTAGATATTTATTGCTTCATAACAAAATATAAGTTTTCAACAGGGGAACATAAACATTGGGTTTGAAGCATGTAATTTAAATTGCAGTATTTGTGTTTATTACTTGTGGGGGAAGGAAATATGGTAACATAAAAGTATATTTTAAGCATAATGTTCTAAAGTATTCAATTAATTGCAGTTCTTTCTTGTTTTTATTATTATAATCCACTGTTACAGTCTTTTTAGGGGGGGGGGGGAATTGGCTTTAGAGCAAAATTTAATGGCCAGACGTTGCTCCTCCCCAGCATCCATCTCATTATGTCGAAATAGTAACAGCAACCTTTAGTACGAGATATCTCTCTTAACAATAACAGCAACTACTCTTAATGTGCAATTTGCATCCTTGTCAGAAAATATTTGTACTACATATTTTAATAAAGTCTAGTAGGAAACCTGTAAAAAAAATTTATTTCTGTTACTTTTGGGTTGGACTTTACTTTGTATATCATTTCTTTGACATTTACTCTTGAATTATAGTTGTAAGTAAACCTTGTTGCTTCTTCTCAGGCATATACAGGTGCATGTACTCATACACACACTGAGTAGGCTACATTATGTGTGTCATGCCTCATTCCTGCCTGTAAAGTTACACTTCTGAGTAACTAAATACTGTATTTCATAAAATGTATCTAACAAATATGTACATGTACAGTTTTTTTAATGATTTCCTATGTGGAGCTAATGCTGAAGTATGTGTATTGTGCAGGATGGCTGTCAACAGAGTTGCCATGTACAAGGAGCTGAACTCTGACCTTCTTAAGCATTCAGTGTTTTCTACTCTGGATGACATCAACCTCCAGTTGCTCACCAAGAGGCTCAGCATGGAGGCAGATGTGAAAGAGGTACAGTATTCACTCAAACTGGCCAGAATAAAAGTAATGGTTTCCGTACCAACTTGAGTCTGAGTCTGCTCTGCAAGCTGCTACCATGTTTGTGTGTCATTTCTGCTCTTCCACAAATTCCTTGCCCTGCACTTTTGTCCTGTCATGTTTCTTTCCCTAATGCTGTGTTCCAGCCACTTTGTTTTTGGCCTTCTCAAGTATTTTTTCATTTTCACAGACAATCTTTTTTTCTGTCCCGTGTGCATGATGTCTCAAAGCTATCATCTTATGTGTTCAGACCTTTGTTCTCCTACTTGCCTATTCCCTAACCATAAATTATGAATAGGTATGACTATCCCTCTATCTCTCTCTATCTATCTCTCTCTCTATCTCTCTGTCTCTCTCTCTCTCTCCCTCCCTTCAACCCTCTCTCTCTTTCCATCTCTGTCTCTTTCTCTCAAGAAATTTCGCACAGCTAATAGAATCTGGAAAATTATACATGTTTTCAATTTTAGAATATTTCATACTTGTTACAGCAAAAATTATTATTTTTGAATTTGTAATTTACAACCGAGATGAGTATTTAATGTTTGAATACTTATTATAGTATATTGAGATGTTGGTTGAAATAGTATGGAATAACGCCAAGGCATTCAGCTCCCATAGATTTCCTGTTTTTCCCACATTTCCAGATCACTGGAGGTTAGGTTTCACAAGCTGATATCCGTATAGCATTTTGAATGTAGACTTTACGTACTTTCAACTCAAAAGCTTCTGTTGTGGATGGGAGACTCGTTTCAGGTCAGGGGCTGTAATTGTCTTATGTCTTGACATGGTAGCCAACCACACATTGACTCGTGCGTTTCACGGTTGGCACTTCCTTAACAGGTAAACATGAAAGCAGTAGCCTACTACATTGTCAGTTAGTGGATCAGTTCTTATTATGAGTGCCTGAAGGCAGTTGCTGCTATTAAGTTTCTTGATTTCTTTTGCCTTCCCAGTGCCAAAGCACTAGGTCACTACATCACATTCTGTCAACGAATGTGCACCAGGAAGATTGAGAATAATTGTCTTGTGTTTTTCTATATTCACGCCAATGTAAATGAGTATCCTGTCTGACCCACTGCTGTCTGTAGTCAGTATAAATGAGTCCAAGTGCATACCCAATATTTGTATAGGTCTTCTATGACTGTTTTCCAGCTTAAAGAACACTGAAATGTATCTAAAGTAATGTTGGTTGATAAGATATCACATTAGTCCCAATGTTTCCAAGGCACCGGCAGCATTATTGTCAAGTTTTCTAGGTTTTTTTTTTTTATTAAAGTGAGCATTGTCTGACTGACCAACTTGAGAGTGATTTCCATTGTTATTTGTGTTTTGCACTCATTGCTGTTTCTGGAAAGTTATTTGGATTCTACAGTAATGACTTTGCCTATCTGATCTCTGGCCAACTCATCCTCATCTGTATCAGTTGCAAGTAAGTGCAGAATTGCTGATGCTTTACTGCAGAAAACGACCAGACTGGCCACACCATTGACTTAGAGCACAAGAAGATCTGACCAATTATTTCAGAAAGTTTGGGGAGAAGTGTCCATTGTGTCCAAGCGTTTCCACAATTTCTAATGTAAATGTCAAATATCTCAAACGAGTTCCATATTCTTGGCATGTCCATCTTCATGGTGGCAAAAACTGCACTTATTGCTGGCTCACTTTAATGACTTCGCTGTACATTATATACTAAGGCTACAAAACATAGAGACATAAAAAACTTTGTGCATCCGCTACATGTACGTCATCTACTGTAAACAATACTCACATATTAACGTTTTGACCATTGTCATCCTGTTAGACATTGCAAACAGACTGCTTGAACTACTGATTTTCCCCTAATTCAGCACTGCGTAAAGAAAAGTTGGTCTCCAACACCCTGAATTGTTGGGATATTTTTTGACAACACAAGTTTGTCTCAAAAAAAGGCAATGTTCACTTACGCGAAATGAAGGCAAATGAGATTGATGAAGCTTTTTGCCATGATGGACTTCAACTTGTTTTCCGGTCCGTTTGAATACTGCCTGAATATTAATATTTTATGTGTAGTAGGAAACTTAGTATATAGAGAGAATAAGTGTACCTTAAAGCATACAAATGCTAACAGCACCGCACTATAAACAAGAACAATTGGTCTGACACAAACGTTTTGCTAACCTCAATAGTATCAGTGGAGAAAACTGAAATCTAAAAGGGTGGATAGGTTATTTCAATGAAACAGAATTTTATGGGAAAAACATGAATAAAGAAACTTAAGTTATTTAGTGAAATCTTTTTATTATGTTATTATAACCTACATCTCAAGTGTACAAAGCGACGTAAATAAATTTAACCATTTTTATAAGTTGCAGGGTCTGCAAGTGTTTGCAGTCAAATAATTGGTCTGATGCAAAACATGGCATTCTGCCAAAAAATTATACGCCTATCTTTTACAGAATAGTTCTTTTTATAATTGTATTTTTACAATAGTTTTCTATTCTATGTTGGAATCATGCTTGTTATATATGCTTATATTTTATTACCTATTCATATCAGCTGTCTCTTCACGCAGCTGACATTATTGTTCCTACCATATTCATTCACTCGTCGCAAGAGGGGAAAAGTAGCGCTGTGAAACACTTAGGGCCAATTTCACAACACAAGTTTGAAGTTTTTCTTAAGTCAAGTTTAAGCATGAATTAACTAGGATTACTGGTTCACTGTGTTTCACCACTATCAAAATGCAATTAACTTTAACTTACCAGAGTTTAAGTTTAAACGCCCATTTTCGGCCGTTTAACTTCTTAAACTCGACTTACGATAGAAAAATGGCCACCTAAACATATTATGATACTTTGGAGGTTATGGAAAAAAATTTGGCAGACATCTTCGTTATTATGACAATATTAATTTTGGTTCTTTGCTATTTGTTACATGAATACAATTTCTGTTACTGCGATGTGGTTTTTGTTACATGAAAACATACAAAAATGTTGTTACATTGGCTATGTGAATTAATCAAGTCATAAGCACTTTTTGTATGAAATTAATACAGGAGGTTAGGTTAGGTAAAAATGTTACATTTAAATGTAGTTTGTATTTTATCTGTGCTCTAAGCAAAGTACCATGTATTTACACGTTTGACAAAGAGGAGTAGTTTTATTGTTTTTTGCGGCAATTTGCTAGTTTATTTGCACATAGCAGTTATAACAAACAATTTGATGTACAAGGACAATGAAAATATTATAAGGCAACCTCGATGGATTCACAAAATATTAAATTATAATAATTTCGCTGATTCAGATTTTGTTACATATTTTCGCTTTATAGATAGATACACTGAGGAAATGATACTGTATATTTGGTTGACTGAATTAAATCCCACAGGAATTATGTAGTACTCGAAATTGCAATTTCTCATTCACTGACAATATTTGTCCTGTTATATTCTACAACATCAAAGTGTTTGCATGCTGTTTCAGTCACTGTTTAATATTTTATAAAATTTACATAATTATCCCCCTTCTTACTCACAGATTATTTATTTTCTGCCATGATTCCAAAGATAACACAATTCAGAGTCCATATACTAGTGGGCAAACCCTTGCCACTGCCTCTTAGATGCACCATTTTCTTCAAATATCTGGCCCTAAACTTAGATTTACTACACTGATTTAACTACTGGTTATATCTACGTGGTGAAACGCACCGTCCTTAAGCTACAGTAAATTAAGAGTTAAAATTTTTACTCAAAACCAAGTTTAACGATAAAGTGAGTAAATCAACCTTTACCCAGGAAATTCTTATTGGCAGAAACTAGTCTCAAAATTTTTTCTTGATAAACTTTGCCTATAAGAGGGGGAAGAAGTTATAAGGGGTGGCGCAGTTGTCATACCCATGTACAAAGGTACTTATTTAAATTTATGGTGCAAACTCGATTTTAATTAAAAAAATTTATACTGAACTCGACTTGACTCAACTCAAGTTTCATACAACTTGACTCGACTCGAAGCTGTAAAAATAAAATTTGTCCATCACTAATATTTATATAAAATCAAGCACCTCAATTTAATATTTACTGTGAAGGAAAATTAACTGTTCATGTACTTTAGCATTTTAAATATTAAAATTATTTTTTTATTAATCACTAAAATGTTGTATGAAATTATAGAAAACTAGCAAAAAATATACAGACATAACATCATTAAAACTGACGAAATCATGGAAATATTTTCACCAAAACAGGAGGGATACCTATGGATTTGGAATGGTGGCTCAATACACCCAAAGTAAATATAAATGTGTATATTTTTGTATACGTGTGTAAGTAACTCAATTAAAGCACCTTCAGTCTGTTTTATTGTGAAATTAATTAAAGTTTTAAGTAAAATTTATACAATTTTAGTGAAAAATATTTGTGTTAGATACAAAAACGCAAAAATGTTATTCAGTGGAAATTTTTCACATTGCTCCTATTGAATATTAATTGGTGCCATAAAAATGTGGTATTTATTAGATGTATTCTTTTTTGCACAAATGAACGTAAAACAAATTGTGTTCTTATTTTGCCATGTTAGTTGAAAACAACAGGAGTGCACAGCATTAAAATACGCTTCTGATATCTTACCCTTGCTTTGCTTATTTTTATTTTAACGTCCTAAACTATTTAAGGAAACAGTTAAATTTTTTTTACCTTTCTAACATAACTCAGCGGCACGTTACTGCCAGAAATTCACGTCGTAATGTCAACGCTAATGATGTGTTTAGTTCACTGTCATTTTTCAGTTTTTGTTTTGCATGACATTTCACATTAAATTATTTTCTTGGTTGTTTAGTTTGTGCATTCACTCATAGTATTATCTGTAGTTTTGCCAGTACAGTATTTCCAGTGTGAAAAAAATATTATAAAGAGACTAGGCAATGTTTTGGTAACATGGATTCAGATTTGGGGTTTGAGAATATTTTTAAGGATTTGACCATGGATTCGGAATCTACCAAAAATAGGATTGACCCATCCCTAGTCTTCTTCTATGCTTGCTTTGCTGGCTCTTATAACGTTATGGATACAATCTGATCTGGCATTTCTTGGCGGCTTACTTGATTGGTATGGCTGGAAATAACGTTTGACCTCCATTTTGCGGTTTACGTCAATCTTGAAACAAACCAAGGACAATATATATGTAATGGCAGACTGATATATAATACAGTATTTTCAAATAAATGTGGCCAGCTGTGCAACGTATTTGTTTCCGTAGTTTACCACTGTGATGGACTACATATTATGGATTTATTAATTTCATTAAATATAGTAATCAAAACAATGGCATTATGTGCCATAATGTGATGTAAACAAGACAACAGTAAAAGTTTTTTATTGCACACGTTGCTCACCATGTGTTTATTTTTTTAATGGTTCTCTCTTTTTCTTGGGATCAGCTTTATTTGGTACATGCTTTATTGAGTAAGAAACATTGTGTATCATATTTACATATATATTCACAGCATCAATTATAACCTATTGTAAAATAAATACTAATGTAGGAATTAATTTAAGATAGCATAGTTATACACAACATAACTACATAATTCTGTTACATACATAATTATATAATTCTATTACATACATGATGTTACAGGCGGACGCTCTGCGAGTGTGTGAGGCATGGATGATTTATGGGCGCACGCGTTATCAGTTGCAACTGGAGACGCAGCGGCTTTTCACAAAGGAATGTTTACAAAGTGTGCCTGTTATGCCTATGAGGGCGCGTGCTGCCTCCGACCTTGGGTATCGGGTGTCTTTGAGATATCTGAAGAATTTTCTAGTGGTATACAGGCAGTCCTCTACTTTCATACACAATGTGTTCCTAAATTTATGTATGAAAGTAGAACCCTTATTTTAATGTGATAAATGAGGTTCCGTTCCTAGATGGGAAAAAAAACGTAACTAAACAAAAAAAAATATTCAAAACAATATATTTACACACAAAGAAACAAGATCATGCATCAAAGTTATTTAAAAGTGTTTAAATATATAGCTAATAGTTCAAACAATCGAAAAGACACATTTTACACACACAAACATTTGACTAATTGCAGTGGGTACATACATACATACAGATTCAGCTCTCTTTGGAATTGTACATAGCCGGTTTAACAATCACTGGGACCTGGTGTAGATAACTTATCAGCTTTGCAGAAAAAGTTATTTAGCGACAGTTGAACGCCACCCTTCTTCTTTTCATACAATTGTCTGTAGCACATTGTAGCTGCTTCAACAACTTGACAAACTCTAGAACTTCTCTCTTCATCTGGATCATTTTCTTCAATGATGTTTAAAAAATGTTCAAGGTTTTTTAAAGCATC
>NQII01000405.1:832336-871735 GCA_002778355.1 Clitarchus hookeri | reverse complement strand
CAAATATGTAAATAAATCTTAATACAATAAGTAAACTTTAATTAAATTATATAATTAACAGTTCCGATATATACTTATATCTACCTTTTTGTATGTATTACAATATTTTGCTCNGATTAGCATTTTTTAGACATTTGGAGAATTTTATTAAAGTATATGACAGTTAAGATTACATGGCATTGTTTCTCTTCAAAAATAAATGTTGGTAGTTCCCACATGGACACTGTTAATAAAATATTTGACAGTTCCCACAAGGCACTGTTTGTTTACAAAATATTTGACAGTTCCCACATGGCACTGTTTACAAAACGTTTGACAGGTGTCACATGGCAATGTTTTGTTTACATACTGCGGAAGGATACATAATCGGCTCCCTGAAAGTAGATATTTAGCAGGGTTTCAGAAAATCTTGAAGTTACCGTGAATACATTATACCCCACACTGATGTTGGCCTTGGAGCTACGTTTCGGCGACATACCTGCGACACGCCCACCATGCCCAACTGCGAAACCGTACTCAGCGACCAGGAGTGCATTTGCAGGAGTTATGGCAAGACCTTGTGCGGAATTCATACCTATCTCTGGAAGGGTGCTTGGAGGAGGCGCTCAACATCATCACAGTTGGCTTCTTCATAGATGCCATCGCCGACAGAGGTATGGCAAGCGGTGCATCTGGCTGCACCCCACACCATGCAGGGCGCCCTGGCCGGAGCACTGGAGGTTGAGTCAGCAAGACAGGGGCCGCACCCCGACATCCGGTACGGGCAGTGACACTGAATGAAGGTCACGAAGACAGCATGAAGAAGACATTGAAGTAGTTGCAAATGGCTGTGAAGGACATGACTTCCAGGGTCTGCGTTACAAAGCTTTGCTGCCCCCACCTAAACAGCCTGAGTTTTGGTCATGTGGACAGCCGGGGCACCTGAAAGCCTTACTGCTCACTGCATTAGCAGCAGAAACAGCAGTGAGAAAAGAGATAGAGAAAGTCAGGTGAAAATGTAGCACATTCGGGAAAACTTGTAAACACTGATTTTAAGGGGCGAAGGTCGGTGACTGCTGGAGGGAAGATCCCAATTTTCTTACATGTAAGGTCAGTGAAACAGGATTGGGATGTAATACAGGTGAAGAGGAGCCTGAAAGATCTTCCGTGCCAGGTGGTTGTCGACACTGGGGCGACCATAACAGTAGTAAGACCAGACATCCTTGGGTCTTCCCCCCAGTGATCGCCCGACAACAGTATGGAACGGTGCTATTTGACTACAGTAACAGGTGAAACTGCACAGTTAGCGGTAGGAGAAAAGTAATCTTGAAGCTTGGTGATCTTAGCATAAAGCACTATATATACACATAGCAGAAATAGAGAATGAATATATTTTGGAGGAAAATGTACTGCGTAGACTGAGGTGCTGTATTGATACTCGACCTGGTGTGCTACGGGTAGGCACTACAGAGTTGGTGGTGTCAACGCCACATGATTTGTCCCTCCCAATTAGCTTCCCAGTAGTCTGTGGTCAATCCACTGTGCTGCCCGCTTCTAGTGAAATTTTCATTACAGGCAGTTGTCAAGGAAAATTTGTCAGGCATTTGGGTGTAATTGATCCAGCAGAGAGGGTTGGCATCCTGACAGGTAAAGTCGTTGTATTAAGAACTTTGGTTTCTTCTAATTAATTCTGGCAGTTTTCCAGTTAGAATAATAAATTTGTCTGATAGTGCCATTCGTCTTGAGGGGGTCTTGATAGGTATTTGCAAGCAGGTCACACAGGTATTTCCAAATGTTCCAGAAGATTCTAGAGTAAAACAAATAGAATGTCATTTACCAGAAGTACTGGAGAAACTGCTAGTAAGAACAAAAGAAAACCTTAATTGGCAACAGAAGAATACTGTCTCTGAATTACTGCAGAGAAATAGGAATGCCTTCTCGTGTGGACCAAATGACCTTGGAAGGACTGATGTGACCTGCCACCACATAGATACAGGAGATGCCAAGCCAATAAAACAGCCACCAAGAAGACTGTCACTAGCTTCGCATGAGGCAGTTGAGGGAATTCTGAAGGAAATGAAGGATCTAGATGTGACAGAACCATCAGTTAGTCCATGGTCATACCGCATAGTTCTTGTAAAGAAGAAAGATGGCTCACTGAGGTTTTGTGTAGATTATCGCCAGCTTATTAATGTGGAAAAGAAAGACTCGTCCACTTCCAAGGATAGATGGCACATTGAACAGCCTAACAGGTTCGTAATGGTTTTCTACTTTGGACGTGAAGAGAGGATACTGGCAGTGCGAGGTGGCCCCAGAGGACCAAGAGAAGACTGTAGTTTATGTCCAAGGTAAAGGAACGTAGCAGTTCAAAGTTATGCCTTTTGGGATATGTAATGCCCCTGCCACTTTAAAACACCTGATGGTAAAAGTCCTTCCTTTAGATATCTGTAGGTTTTCCTAGATGACATTGTTGTGACAGGGAGGACATTTGAAGAGCACCTATCATGCTTAGACTCTGTATTCCAGAAATTGGCCGCAACCAACTTGAAACTGGTTCCCAAGAAGTGCTACCTGATGATCCAAAAGAAAATTAATTTCTTGGGACATGTAGTGTTGACCCATGGAATAGAAACCGACCCTGAGAAGGTCAAAGCAATAAGAAATTGGCAGACACCTGCTGGCAAAACTGATAGGAGTGTGTGAATATTAAAAAATTTGAATAGTTGCGAATAGTAATTAACAAATTATTCACATTTAAACTTCGAATATCTTATGCAAAAATTGTGAATAATTTATATTCCCATTTCGAGTGGTTATTTGTAGAGATATGCCGATTCGAATCTGCTTTTGGCGTATTTATCGATGTTGACAAAACTGGCAGAATTGCAGATGATTTTTGGTTGATTTGACAAACATAAACCATGCACAGAGTGGCATTAGCAAGAGAAGGGAGGGATTGTTTTCACAGCCACGCCCAGTGCCCATCACGGGGAGGGTTTAAAGCCTCTTTGCTCACATCAACACGTTACACCAGTTGAAAGGCCGCTTAAGAGTAAGGTGACCAACCATAAAATAACACAAACACAATGTGGATTTTCTGTCTCAACATATTCTTGTTACTTTGCCTTTCTAATATTAACATGGCTATTTTTCTTTATGATTTTATTTTCTGTGACATTTTGCACCCACCCACACCAGCAAATTAGAAGTTAAAGTCTGGATCAAGTATTCTGCATGTATTGCTTGTCAACACGCATCAGTTTTTTATTTTGGTCCCTTGAAAAACTATCCATACAAGTTACAATGTATTTCAGTTTGCCTTAATTTTATATTCTATTTATTTTTATTACGTTTTTTAGTCATAAAATGCTTTCCACGCGTTATCAGATTATCAAGTAGTCTTCAAATGTAAATTTGGTATATCTGTTTTTTATATTATTTCAAGACATATGTACACATGAAGATTCCCCTATATAAAGAACATAGAAAGTGTTTCCTTCAGATTAATTATAAAAAAGGTTCTATTGTATTTATAAGTTAATTTGTAACATTATCATGTTAAAAATTAATTCTATGACATGCATTTATTTTGAATCTTCCTGTCTACAAACTCGTATTTTATGCCAACCCAAATGTGTAGTAAGTAAAGCATCCATGTCTAAATCATCAGTTAGCTTACATTTTGTTTTTAGAAAGGACTAGGTTTAACAGTACACATTGTGCTAGTAACATTAATCTTGTTTACTGCAGAACCAATAGATATATTTAAAAAATTCACCATTTTTGTTTTAAGCCTATCATTTGACAGTCAATAGTAACAAAACTTGTAAACAGCCTTATACATACTTACTATTTTCTGAGTTCACAATTGAGCTTTTATATAAATATAGACAAATATTTTTTAATTTTTTTTTTTTTTTTTTGTCTTCACTAGAACTTTTATTTTAAAGATATTTGTTTGTTAATTTATGGAAAAAGGAAGTGGTACACACATTTACATATTGCAAAATAATTTGCGGTGGTGAGTAGGAAGTGTATGGAGGAGAAGCTCATGTTAGTTATATATATTTCTGTTTTGCAGTGTTAAGTATTCGTTAAAATAAATACCATAAAATGGGATGAATTGGAACTGCTGAGATAATTATAAACAGCCGGTTCCATCACAGTTTTCCAAAATATTTTATTAAATATTGTTGCATGGATACCAAGTAAAACTACTTGTTCCAAATGCACGAATTTTATTGCAGGGACTATTTATGTAAGATTTTTCGTTTTAAAACATTTCTGGTGACGGGGTCTTAATGGCTGAGCGGTTAGCCTGCTCGCTTCCCACCAAAGAAAATTGGGTTCAATCACCGGCTGGGTCATTGCCGAATTTTCGCAAGTGGAAATCGTGCTGGACAATGCCGCTGGTCAGCAGGTTTTCTCAGGGATCTCTCATTTCCCCCGCCCTTTCATTCTGGCGCTGCTCCATACTCATCTCAATCACCCTCATCGGTTCTCAAGACCTCGCTCGCTGTTAAGTGCCACCCAAATCTCTTCACTCATTTCTGGTAACTACTGTGTACAACCTTAGGAAATCTTAAGTCTTGCATAGTAGACCTGCATTACAAACATCTTTGGTTTTGTGTAGAATTTTGTTGTGTCTAACATATTACATCAGAAACTGGTAAAATATTTTCTCATCAGTGTGATATACTGTTTACATAATTTTATTCTGAAAAATATGATTCAGTAACATTAATCTCAGTAGTGTAGCAGTGTATTATTTTATATTCTTCCTGGTTATTATGAAATTATGTGGATAGCATTAAAAAATTTAAATATAAGTATGGACAAACTTAAAATTTGTTGTCATGTTTGTGTTTGACAGACAGACGAAATTTGGACTTGGGAACAGGTGTTCACGGAAGTGTCATCAGAACTGAACAAGGAATGGGAGTCGCAGACAGAAGTTAATAACGACAAGACCAGCGCTATGTAAATATTTGTAGAAAACTATCCTTCTGGAGTTCTCACATTTCCTGTTCATCACACGTAATATGCATTTTGGTGAGCAGAATACCACGTGTTTTTGAAAAGACAGTGGGTGCATTCAGCAGGCAAAGCACTGCTGCAGATCTTAATGCTTTGTGCCATTCAGCCGGCCCGCTGCAAGGCAGCAGCACTTCTGCAGTGGTTGCTGCTGAAAAAATACTTTCCTGCCTTTCTGCCTCTAGCAAATTACAGACATTAGATGAAGTGCAGAGACAGTTTCAAAAATATGTAACTACTGTGCTGTTGATGGAATTATGTACTACATTACTATTGAAAATTAGATAGTCACACAGCAGGACAAAGAAGGCATATAAAATATGGCAACATTGTTTACATTGTTACCAACTCGTGGGATTATTATTATTTATTAAAATCGAACATACTTTCCCCTTTAAAAAAACATTGTTGTTAGCATTGTTTATTTAACAGAACCTACCTTGCTACTTACAGCAGTAACTGGCAGTACCAGAGCAGTGCTTTGTCTGCCGAACACACCCAGTGTCTTGTACATTCTTGTAAACTTCACACACAACACATAACTTTTTCACATTTATGTAAATGGAGTTGTTTCACATGCTGTATTAGGATGTATAAAATGCACACTTAAACGTAATGAAATGAATAAGAATGTCACAAAAAGAGCTGTTGGTTTTTAGAATGAAAATTCCCAAAATTCAAATGAGGCCAAGAATAAATTGTAAAAGTTTGTTTTGATTTATTCATACTCTAAAAATAACAGGGAGATTGTCACAACCTCCATAATGAAATACATCTAGGTGATGGCAGACCTGTTTTTTTGTATATGCAAACAAAACATGAGAGGTATACTGTATTTACCCAAATAGAGGCCGGCCTCGATTATAGACTGGCCCCCAATACAGTGGACTCATGTTGTATCGAAAATGCATAAACCGTATCCACAGTTAATTTTCAGTGGTCCCTGCAAAACTCCCATATAAATAATGATAAAGCTGGCCGCTTGTATCGTTTATTGGATATTGCGTCAATTGAAATATATTTTGGTTCCGTCGCTTACCACGTCTCTCTGCCACGTGCCCCTACCTTCACACACCTGGCACCTCAAGATTATCCGTTGCTCAAAATAGTCATACGTCGTTGTACCTATCATCACTAGTATTTCAAAGCAAATGGTTTCGCCTGAAAGTGTTTCGCAATATATTTTAATGAGGAATTATTATTTGCAAAGTGATTAAAGGTTGTTTTTTCCTATAAAGTTGGTGTTTAATTGTATATGACATAAAATCAACATGAATTTTAAATGAAATATTAATTTAACTTAATGGACAGCATCTTTATGAATAAAATGGTATACCCAGAAGCATATGCTTGACCTCCCCTTGTTGCCAAAAATTGTTTCAACATCAAGCGATTTGTATTATTACCAAGCATAAAGTTCATTTTCAGCAACTTCCTGCGGGGAAATCAGATAATTTATTTTAATAGACACGGGTCTTTTGAATAAATTGATCCTGTAAGGGCCTATTTAACACCTTTTTTGTCTAATAATGGATAAGCACCAAGCCCGAGTGCTACGTTAACTTGAGACAGGGAAAATCAGAGGTGTTTTGAATGATTAATTATTAAAGACCCTGAAGAAATCTATTTTAATCAGCTTATTTATTCATTTCTGTCTCAAAATTACAAGTTTTATTGCAGTGAAATATAATTAATTACTTTACAAGACACACATTTGCAAGGTGTCACCAACAAGAGTAGATAGCGGCATGGAGTGGATGCATGCATTGTTTCACCCCTCCCGCTGCTTCCCCTTCGCCGTCGCGCCCACCGTGAACAACTGTCCAATCAATAATCTCTCCACGCGCTCTCAGCTGATTGAGTGTGCGTGGGACATTCAAAACTTGGCTTGCGTTCAGTGTCATTTTATATACATTTTCAAAGGGTTTTAAAGTTTTAGGTCGACTTGCATTTGGTGTAGGATTACAATGAATTATACACAATATTTTAAGATGTTATATTCTTTATTTAAACGAGTTGAGGTGAAATGTTTTTTTTATTGTATTATTTACAGTAATACTTTTATCAAAAAATCACATTTTTATTGTGTTTATTAGCTAAACTTTATTCACAGATAATTTGCAGCTCTCAATATACCCAAAATGATGTATAGTAAGGTCAGAAATTGTATTTTATTGATGTACATGTCAGAACCCTCATCTATTGAAATCCCACATGTATGGAAATATTTTTGACAGTCCTCTGAAAAACGGTACGTAGGGAGGCCACTGTATTTACAGGCTTACACTAGGAAAAAACCATATTTATCAGTTCTGTTATTTTTAATTTCTAGGCAACACTAATAACAAATTTTGGGTTATGGGCACACTCATGAAAATTGTAGTGAAACAAATTATTTAGTAATGCTGTTCAGTGGTTACAATTTTACACACTTCATTGGTGTGATTTAAGTATATACTTAACTTGGAATATTAAACACTTTGCAGTTCTAGTGATTTGAAATGCAACACCTCTGCTGATACTGGCAAGCCATCTGCATGTTTTTCGTGTACATAGTTGAACAAAACTTTATCAATTTCATTAAGTTATTCCTCTTTGCAACTGCTAAATGACTTGCAAGGGGGAAAAAAAAAATTTTTGTCACTTAACCTTTTTTTTCCCTGACAAATATCAAGCACAAGCACTGCTGCACCGTTGTTTGGTATATCAGCACATTTAGTAACTTGAAGTTTGTAATTAGTAGCATATGAATTTTGTTAATTTTATGGTATTCAAGTACTTGATATGCCACATTATGTGTGTGATCACTGTTTTATTTAGGAATCAAGGAAAACAATTTTGAAACTGTGCTAATAACAGTAAGTTTAGTAAATAACCATATATATGCAACAAAAAGAATACCTTAAGTACCGAGTCTGTGGAGCTGTGACCATATTGATTAGTTGCAAATAGCACTGCAAAATTTGTGTACGTAAATAATAGGTCTGCAAACCTGGGATAATTAGTTTGAACAGAGGCTGAAAAAGCCTACTGAAAAGTTCCCGAGCTTCGAGCTGTGGCATAAAAGATTTGGGTTCTATTCAATTCTGTGAAATTAATTGAAAGAAGTATATGTATTTTCAAAATCTTTATTATTGAAGTACTTGTTTGTATACAATGTTTTTAGTTTTATCATCTTCCGCGCGTATGAATAAGTTGTGTGGTTTTCCTACTCTAGAACACGACATATACAATTGGCCGTGCGAAAAACATTCTGTTTCTAAATCTACTCCGCACATTTGCAATGACTGCCCTTGAGCTTTATTTATTGTCATTGCAAATGCCAATCTAACTGGAAACTGTGTTCTTTTAAAGTGAAAGGGAATTTCTGATGGAATAAATGGAATTCTGGGAAGATGCACATTTTCTCCTTTGAAAGCACCTTTCAAGATGGTAGCTTGTATAGTATTGCCCATCATTTTTTTATTGCAAGGCGTGTGCCGTTGCAAAGTTTTAGTGGATTGATGTTACGAAGTAAAATGACTTGCACTCCTATTTTCAATTTTAATATATGTGGAGGCAATCCTGGAACATCAAGTAAATTTAGAAATTCTGGCGGATAATTTACCACTTCATTTTTGTGTAATGTTACATCCACAGATTTGTATGTGACATGTTCACTTGTTGATAAGTATCAACATATATATTAGTATCGATATATTGAGCATTGACGTACTTATAAGTATCGTCATATCTATAAGTATTGATATATCGTTTTTATATAGATAGATAGATCTGTTGCTAGGTTGCGACTTTACATTGTTGACATTGCATTGTTGACTAAGGCGCTTCCTTTTGCAAAAGCATGGTAAAAATGAGCTTTTTGCAGATTTTAGTACCTTTGCAGGTAATACAGATAAAAAAGAAAGGTGTACAAACACTCGTGGGAACGAAAGGAAGGTTTATAAAAAAACAGAATGAAAGTCAGTTGATTATTTTGGAAGTTACACGTGTCTGAACAAACAGACACAAGGTTTATATGTAAATATCACATATAAAATAATAAGTTTCAATACAAAGACAATATTAGAATTTTGAAGGTAATCTGTGACTATTAATTTCTGCATTCCTAAGGCATCAGTTTAACCAGAACTCCTCTACCTTTTAAATTATTTTGTTTGCAAAAAAATACACAAACCTTTTTTTGGTGAATATGTTTCCATGATTTCTTGAGTTTTAGTTAAGTAATTTCACTATATTTTTCATTAATTTTCATAAAATTTTGTAAAAAATTTAGGTGATTTTTAAAATATAATATGATATTACAAATAATAAAATCAGATATATAATAAACTAATAATAATAAAATTCAGATGCCGTATAACATCTGCGTTTGTGTGTGCGCGCCCTCATGACATAAATGGGAGTAAAAAGGGAAGAACATTATAAGTTTATCACTCCAGTTTACGATATTGAGCAGTAAGTTGCTTCAAGTCATCAGCTTACAGCATTTCTGTGCACCTCCAATATACTAGAAGTGTGTGCAGTGTGGTCGTTCTTGAATTATTGGCAAATAATGGTATTATGAGATGTCGAAGAATACAAAACAGTGTTTATGAAATGACGTGTCGTATTTGGTGCACATATTTACAATGAATTTTCAGGAAAAACATATATGCAAGATGACACAATAAAAACCGCCGAACTCCCTTTTGAACTCTTCTACTGTTTGTATTGCAACAGACGAGTATCAATGCTTGCAGTCTTCAGTGCCGCCGCTGATCATCATTAATATTGATCTTCAGTTGTCAGACGTTTACCAGTTAGCAACTGCAAGGTAGTACACAGTTTTTTTTTTTCAGCACATTATTAATTTTTAATTAATATTATGTGTTAAGATTTATTGTTGTTATGGGTATAAACATAAATTTTATTTGAAGAAGTGTTATTTTGTTTATACGGTAAGTTATGTTTTTTTTTTTTTTTTTTTTTTTTTTTCTATTTCTCTTGTGTTTATACTTATTCATTTGTTTTGTGTCACTTGTTTACATTTTTACATGTAAACATTTTGATTATGATTGATGCTCGTTCATAATTTTCTTTTCAGATAATTACTCTTTTGCAGAATAGGCATTTTATAATATAATAATATTACAGGATATATATGGTTTTGGTTGTAAATATTATAGGAAACAATTTTAATTATTTTTTTACATAAATTTAATTTGAGTTATATATATATTTTTTTTACATTTCCAATCAGTTTAGCATTACCTTTTATAATTACATATCTCTAAATGAAAGGTTAAGCCATCCTTCCATTTATAGGAATAATTAGATAAATTCTCTTTGGAGTTGTGTTTATTTATTTTGTTGCCTAAGACAACATTTAAGCTCCTATTATGTCCTATTATTATAGGCTATAGATTTAAGTTTTAGAACACTCTTGGTTCTTACTGCAAAGAAGCCAGACATGTTAAAGCCTTTGCTTGGCAAAATGACTCCATTTCTTTCTTAAGTAGCATAGATCAGTATGCAGGACCAGGGAACATTTGTAAAGTTGTTAGGGGGCGTGGATCTTTGAAGAGATCCGACAAGGCACGGTTAATTTTTTTGAGTGCTTTGAAGTCGCTGATGCCACCGGAGGAATGAGGCTTTCCTGGCGCCAGGAATTTACGCCACTGACAATGCCCACCTTCCCAGCCCACTATCCTTCAGCAAACTGTAAGATGACTATGTCCAGTTGCTTCAACCAGTCATTTTAACTATGTCTCGGCCAAATTATCTTTTAAATTTATGCAAAAATTAAACTTTTTGTTCAAACTCCCAGTAGCTATTAAGAGTCATACAAGTGCTTACCATTGAAGCCACCGTGGAAATTAAATGTATTTCTTTTTTTTAACTTTGTTCCATTCATCTAACAAGCATGAGAAGAAGAGTACAACCATGTACGCTCGCTGCTCACTCTCGCACCCTTTATGGTAGCTATAGTGTGATGCGCCAGGAGCAACGTCATTCTCTCATCTAGCCTCACCACAGTCGCGGCCCCCTACTAAGAAGAGCCGTTACGCCGTACACGCCACAGGGCCCCTACCAAGCCAGGGATGGCTTGCCCGATGTTGCCGCCTGCTGTGCTGCAACCCGCTTCGCATCACGTTGCTGCTCTCTATCCCTCCAGCACCTGGCGCATGAGGGGAAGTCTCCGCTACTCTCAGTTACTCTCTTCTCTACTTTGCATCTCTCATTCTCCACACCCTGCAATCCCCACACTGGCACTCTGCCCGAGACCACACAGTTCAGTAGCACACCATTACTCTGCCAGAGAGCCTCCAGACATTGTGTCTTGCCTTTGCAGAACGTCACGCGACCCGAGCAATCACAGACTTTTTCAAGTCGCCACTGCCTTTCGCAGACCATTTGAGAGTTCTACTTTGCACGAAAACACCATGCTGGCTGCCAGTATACTGAAGACGCCGCACTTCCAGCTACCTCGTAGCTCACCTACAGCTTTCACGAGTAGTACGAGTACCGCTCACTTGGGGTTGCCCCCCCACCCCTTCCCCCCACACCCGTGCTGCCGGTATCTTCCGAGACTAGGTAAGATACTAGTTGTACTAGTTGTCAACTTAGGACCAGCCCTTCAGGCCTCAGCCAGGATATAGGCTGGTTTATGTGTGTGTGATTATTTGATTAAGCAATCAATAAAACAGTCATAAATCTGACTTGAGTTGTCTCTTCCGGCACTCTGTATTTCCTACACCCTGTCCTTTCTCTTTCCGGTTCATCACCTGTCCTACTAAGACTCTTCTAGGGTTAGCCACGAGCCGAAACCTTGCTCCTTTTCTCTCCTATTGATAGCTGTCTCGAAGTGCAGCTTAGGAAGCTTACCTTCCTAGGCCTCACTAGAGCAGTTGTCCCTTGGACTATCAACCTTCCAGTAAGTGCCTGGGTCAGACTGTGACGTCCCGCACGCCAGGTCATCTGCTTGGAAACGATAGACACCTGGGACAGACCGCGATGTCCCACACGCCAGGTAGCCAGGGAGTGGATGTCCTTAGCCTTCTACTGTAACCTCCAGCTTGGTACTTGGGTCAGACCATGACGTCCCACGCACCTAGCCACTGAACTAGAGACCAGTAGTATAGGCCTCCAACACTACCCGACCTCCACTTCCTTCACTCCATCAGGCTGTCTCTACCCCTTTCTGGCCACCTGCTATCAACCTAACTGGTAACCCTTCACCACCTAATGCCTCATTATAGGGTTGGGCGGGGCAAAGCTGCCAAGCAGGGGCTAGCTCAGGCTGGGGTATTGAGAGAAAACGGCCCAGTTGGCAACCAGGTATACTCCTGGAAGAAAAAAGGAGGCTGCACGTCAGAGAGGGTCTACCACCAGCACATCAAGCTCCACCTCGAGTCTCCTCTGGCACGTGCCACGTGCAGTATCTCCGTTGCCACCTACACCGCTGAAGAAGATGTCTACCTACGTCCAGCCAACCAACGTTACCAGGGTAGTCAGGCCCCTTAACGTCACACCAGCTTATTTCCCCACCAGGTTACCCACTCGCCCATCGCTCACAAGTGCAGCACCCAAGGCACAACGCGTAATCATAGAAGTGGCCAAAGCCAACAACCTAGGCATCAGGAAAAACCCTGTTCAAGTGGCGGCCACTGCTTCACTGTCACCCAGGGGGGAAAAGGACCTTGGACTCATCCTCCAACTGCCATTTTCACTAGGGTGAACGGCGAGGCGACAAGTGTTTATAGTCTGACCTCAAATTTTCAAATTCTTTTATTTAGCAGTGTTTTCACATATCATTTAATTCTCTGATTTCACGTAATAGTTAAGTTTTTGGCCCCACGTAAATATCTAAAATCAAATAAGTTGATATTTAAAAAAAAAAACCTTATATTTATTCAAGTAATGGGAAGAGTGACTTATGTTTTATTTTTTTTAATTCTTTACTTTTCTCATTAGAGTAATAATGTAGAAGGCTAACAGAAGGTGGATGTCTCAATTTGCTTAGATTGTATGAGCGTGAGAGAAGGGAGTGAGAGTGAGCACACTTTCAAGTTCGAGCATGACCTGAGACTTCATTTTTTGGCAAAAAAAAACCTCAGCCTCTATTTACGTAAATATGGTATATTCATTTGCACAAGAAAATTAAATTAGATTTGTTATGGTACTTAGTAAACTTGGTGGTTGACATTAGGAACTACATACAAGCAAAATACTTGTGTGAACATAATTTTTAAAACTCTGGCAGTTCATAAACACATTCAATGTAGTATTTTCAAATTTTAAAATAAAGTAATTTTTTTGTAGTTTTAGTACGTGAAGGCTGCAAGTTATTCATATGTAATTTTTGCGTTATATGTTGTTTCTCCACTGTACAATCATAAGATGTATGTGCTGTTTAACTACTTTTCTGAAAACATTCTTAAAAGCAGTATTTTTTTAATATTATGGATTAAAATGTTATATCTATTTTAGAATTTGCTTAATTTCTAGTAACCCTTCATCCTCTGTCCCAGGAGATGAGATATGCGCTAGTGTCACGATACGAGCGCAAATGCCTAAACATTCTCCTATCCACAGCCCGCATGGCAATATACTTATCGAGAGTCATAGCTCAGATAATTAACTAATAAATAAATGGGGCATCAAATAACTACCTACTTTCTGTCCAGGATCATGAACAATTTAGTCTCTGCCCCTTACAAGGCATTCAATTCCCTACTGTGGATCAGAAAACAGATTCAACGACTTCGTTAAATACTTAAAATGCATCAACACCTTAAATTCTAATTGAGGGGTGTATAAATCATAAATCAAGGCAGCTGATTCTCATTAAAAATTACAATATTTATTGTGTAATGCTTTTGTCCTTCAGAAACAACAATCAATTTGATTTAAAATGTTGTCGTCTCAACATTGGATAGAACTCAAAGTTAATTACTTTCTAAATTCAGGTTTACTATGCTCAATTAACAACAGATCACAGTTAAAATCTAAGACTGAATGTCCTACTTGGTGAATTGGCATAAAATTATCTAAACCTCTTCATCTCTAATCAACTCACTTGAAGATCCTTACTTTAATTTTAAATTTAACTAAATTCTACGTTGTGTGTTTACGTCTGCCGATGACCACATGAGCCCCTTTCTTCCCTCGGATGATCCAGAGCTTCACAAGGTAGAATCACCTCTGGCTGAGATAACACCACATTACACATCTCACATCTGAGCCAGTCGTTTCTGCAAACTCAAATCTTAATTAACCATTCACGTCTAATAACCATCAATTAAACCCGGCCCTAGGCAGACCAGAGCCCCCGTCTATATGTAACATGCGCTCTCCGTGGAAATGATCTAAACTCTGCCACGGCAAGCCAAATGTCTCCACAATCTCGTAATTACGTCACCTGACTCTGATCCGACAAGCCTTCATGGTTGATGATCCAGGGCTGTCAACTTCCCCTTGTCCACACATATCACAACAGGATGGCTACCGCCAGCGAAAACTGCACATTTCACGGAAGTGGAACACTGAATCCATGGACAACAACAGCGTTCTGTGAAATGTCTGTTTTGTCTTCTGGTTTGTATTATTTTATAACAGATTATTCATTATTTCTTGTGTTTTAACATTATGTTATAATATTTTTAAAACTATCAGAAAGCAATGTATTTGATAAAATTTGATCTTACTATATTGTGTTTTACAAAACCTCTCACCTTTCAGATAAAGCCAACATTGTTATTGTTGTTATTATTTGTTTAATTTTTTTTTGTGATGTTGTTGCAACTGCCCCCTGCTGTCCAATGCTTCAGGCAGCATTCAAATAGACCTATTTTGTTGACGGTACTTAGAGTAATCACATAACCTGATGATGTGTACAAACACCTTGACATATTTTGTAATTTTGTATTTTCTTTATATTTTTAATAGTGATGGGCGAGTTTGATTTTTACAGCTTCGCATCAAGTCGAGTCAAACTGTATGAAACTTGAGTCGAGTCAAGTCGAGTTCAGTATAAAATTTTGAGTTAAAATCAAGTTTGCACCATAAATGTAAATGTGTACCTATGTACTCTGCCCCATATATAGTCTATTTGCAGTTTCTTCACACTTTTAAATCAAACCTTTGAAAAACCACTACATGTATAATGTTTTCGGTTGTTTCCTAAATATGTCTCATATCACAAGCATTTTATACTCGTGTTAATGTTAAAAAAAATACCAAATTTTTGGTTAAACTGAACTTTATCTTACATATTATCTGTAAGTTATAAAATTTAATTATTAATATGAATAAAAACAGGGAGAAAATAGGTGTGTTGGTCATGCCTAGTAAGAAATAGTTCTTATGTAAAATATTATTACACTGAGTGCACAAATGTGGTGTGCATTGTCCCTTTGGTGTAGCCTACTTTTCTTGACTCGGTTAAGCTTTGTTTGCATGAGGCGGAGTAATATACTGGAAGTAGAACTTTAGCAGGGCTTCAGAAAAGTCGGAAGTAACCTCTTATAGTTATGGTTTACTAAGATACAAGTTTGGGACTAGTTTTTACCAATAGGAATAAAGAATAATCCTTTGCTTGGTTAAAAGATTGACAGCGCTGCCTTTTCCCCCTGCCGACAAGTGAATGACTACGGTAGTTAGTTCTGGAAATGTCAGCCACTTGATGCTGATAGAAAAATAAAAAGAAAATAACACTTGCAGGAGTGGAGTGAGAGTGTAGCTTTCAGGCTGGTCTGTCAGCATGCTGCCAAATAACCGGATAAGAAGTTCACGTTAAAATTTTTTGTTTTTTAGTAGTTCTTTTTTTTACTTACATGTTTTTAAAACTGTAATTATGTGAAAAATAATGGCAAGTGTACATACATACCTATGCATATTTCTGCTGAAGGTGTGACATGCCATAAGATAAAAAGGATTTTCATGTTAAAATACATCCGTCGTATAGTTGTATGTATTTGTGTTGTGCTGAGACTGAACCTGTCGACCTTGATGTTATCTGTCACCCACCACCGAGGCACCGCCGCCACTCAGGCAGCAAGAGAGAGGAAGCAGCATCAAGTTTTTGAGACGCTACCCATCACTAATTTTTAATGAAACTTTCAAAATTGCTAAATAAATGCTATATTTGTTTGAACCTGCAAAATTGTCTAAAGTGTTTACAATAAGTGTTTTAAATCACATGTAAGTATAATACTGCAGTTCGTTTATATCAATTATAAATATTTTCTTGGAAATTTTGCAATTAATTTTGTGACATGATATTGTTACAATGTACAGTTGAACCTCCAATTTCCAGTCTTCATAGTTCCTGGGAATGAATTTTATTAGCAAATTTGCTGCAATCATCAAATCCATTTTGATTCTATTTCTTTAACCGATTTTAACGCAAAGAATCTAAAAATTGAATGAGATTGTCATTTGTATGTCAAGTCTGGCACGAAAATAAAATCTTCTTTATAATAGAACTTTCGTCAGAAGGGCATGTATGACCTCTCCGAATACACTAGAAACCAATACCGGACATCTTAAAGATTTCTGAGAGAAAATCCGGCGGTGTTGTCACCTCCAGCCAGCAGACAGCAGCACCAGCACCTGTGTTTAATACTACATTCTTTTGATAGAAATAATACGATACCAACATGGTGGATATGAAGATGAAACTTTCTTTCCTCTATGGAAAGTTCATTTAACCATGTCTAAAACTTAAAGGACAAATCTAATTCCCAATACTTCAAATGTTTCAGAAGTGGAAAATATTTGCTGACAAAAGATTATAATAAATAACTTTTTAAATATTTCTAGAAATATAATAATGGTAACACCTCTTGCCAGTAGGTTAGTTTTTCACACACATGCCTGTGCTATTTGTATAGAGCTGTCCGTTATTTGTCTCTAGTGTATTTGACCTCTCCTTGTCACCAAAACCAAAGTGAAAACTCTGAACGCTGCATAATTTCAATAGTTTATTGAAGGAGGATCAAGGTTCTTTCCTGTATCCGCATATTACTGGCCTAACATTCATATGTGAATTCTACCGGCTCTATTTGATAATGAACTTAATCAGTTCTTCACAGTCTTAACGCTTGAAATTACAAAAATTATTTCAGATTCAAAGGTTTTGAATCTAGCAACAGCAAGTATAATGAAACTTCAGTGTGTGCAAGTAACTGTGGCACAACTGCTCAATCTGAAATCTGTGAAATTGAATTCTATTGCTGTTCTATTGACAGCAAAGAAAAATAATGTACTAAATAGAGGCATGTCACACTTAAGCCACAAAACTATTTTAGGTACGGAGTTGTCTTTCAATTTATTTCAGCGACAGCAGGTTATAATTAAATAACTATCAACTCTTCAAGACAGCATCAGTACTTCTGATGCAAACAAAAAATTTGAAAAGTGAAAATTGCCTTCATAAAAATATTTCATCACAAATAAATAGCTGAATTAAGAGAGTTTCTAAAAAAATGGTTATGAAAGAAATTAAATCCATAAGTAAGCACAACAAAAATAATTTATATGATCAAGTTTTCTAATACTCTGAAAAGAGAGTTGAGTGATACAGAACAAAAAAATGCATGGCACAATTAGAACAAAGGCCAACAGATGAAATGGCAGCTCAACGTACATAAGTATGTAATACAGCCACAACCACCATACTTTTGATATTTTAACATGGCGCTCTTAGCCATTAACGGCCATTCCGCGCCCCAGCCGCCCAATCGGCGGGGGAGAGGGATCACGCCCTCTCAACGCAGACATGACCAGCGCTCACCTAAGTTGACCAGAACCGGAGCCCCATTCTGATTCATAAGCTCAACCGAGCATGTCCTACCACAAGGCCTGAGATCCTTATACTCAGATTACCAGAGCACTATCCAAACCCCTAACGTCATCGCAGGACGCTACCAGAACAGGTGCCTTCTCACCGCCCGTCTCTTCAACAAGAGGGAGAATCTCTCCGAGCCTCCTCCAAGCATCCGGAGTTAACCACTGCCAGCACGATCCAACCTCTAGTGATCAGTACATCAGAGAGAACCTCTGATGGAGCTAACCCGATCAGCCCGTGCTCCCACTTATTTTCCATGGCACTTGTGGGTTTTCAATGTCCGACGCCACGCCGAATCACCCCCGGGAGGGAGGTGCGGAAGGGCTCTGAAATCCCAACGGAACGCCCTTTTGTCATCATCGCCTGCCGAACTCACCAAAGCCAACCGCAGAGTGATTGACAGGCTGTCATCGGACACGTCCTTTACCATACATTAGAATTTCTTCATTCAGGAAATTCCTGTTTTGGGCCCCCAACGGCCTGAATACCAAGTGGTCCAACACCCCGCCAAGTGGTCAGGCCTAGGCACCAACTGTCGGCCCAAGCCATCACGGCAGATACCCCTGTCCAGCCACGAGGAAGCTGGTATCCCATAAGGAACATGCGGCAGAGCCCAATCTGTTTAAACAGGGGAGGCACAAGTAGCCTTGGGTCGCCATGAGTGGAGAGAGGCTATAAGAGATGCATCACCCACCCTTTTCTAGGGCCAGTGTGGTGAAGGGCTTGGTTACTATAGCATGGTACTGCCACACCACCTCAAGTGCCCAACCACCTTCCTCCAACAAGAGTCACGTACAGTGTGCAGTTCTAGCATGAGAGACACAATCAGCAACAGCAGAACCATATCAGAGACGAAGATGATTTTACACTTCCCCAATGCCACTGCAAAACACCTGGTGCTAGTTAATGTATTAAGCTTCAGCAAGAGAGGGAAAATACAAGTTTTATCACAGCCCATAGTAACATTTTATTAAAATTAGTGGCCAAGCACAGAATGTTCTAAAACTAAATATGATTCATGTGTTAAATTACATAGAACTTGCTGTCAAAGATGACTTTTCAACACTATGTTTTGGCCACAAAGGATTTTAATGAATGCATTCAAAAGAGTGCTTTGTAACAAGAAAATTTACCTAAATCAAGCAGCACTGCATCCATTATACCACACACAGAAGTAATCCATCTCTCAAGTAAGTTATCCACTCCAGCAGCAGAAATAATCATCTTACATGAATTTATATAAGTTAATAAAAGACAATTTATTGTAAAAACTACCCGAGGATTAACTATTTAATTTAGTGATGGACAGATACTGATTCCTATACCTATGCATTGGCCGATAAACTCAAAATCAGTATGAGTTACACTCGATCATGGTCCAACCAAATCATTTCATCAATCCAAATGACTTAATTATCATGGATATTAGCATAACTTAGTTATCTTGCGGGAAATATTTTCACAAACAAAGTATTTTAATTTTTGCTACTGAAAAACCATTTTCTTGATTTTATTTTTATCTTTTGGTAACATGTGATTTGAAATTGCTTAACCGATACAGGTTGGGCTGGCTTTGGTACTGCTATCATGCATTTAACTCTATATAAGCCGTGCCTGGTAAAATATCTAAAATAAAATGTAATTCAACTTGTAACACTGGTATCTGCTTTTGAGGTAGTCAAAATTCATTTGTGCAAAAACATTTCCGCTATAATATTTACTGTGACACATTTTCTAAAACGTAAACAGCAACAAGCAATTGCAAAATAAATACAACCGTATTTCGTATATCACTCGCAGCACGGTACAGTTCTTGATTGAGAAAATGTGTCCAACAGCAAAGCTCCTCAGTGTATTGACTGGTACGAATTGGTGAAATTTTATTTCTAAATGTGACTGTGTAGGTCTGATAGTTGTCTTTTATTTTAATTTTAATTATTACAGAAATTTAATTTATTTCGGGTAGTTAGTGATTGGCTAGACATAAGACAAGTGAGAAGTAAACAAGTCTGTCATTTACTTGTGCATACTTTTTTGTATTCTCAGTCCTTGAATGGTTTAGGGCACTGCACCCACTTGCACACTCAACATGTGAGATGTCCATGTCATTCTCAGAAGCACGACTTTACTACTGGTGTTGCGGAGTAATGTACAATTTAAATAGGCAGGCACATTAGTTTACATGCACTAAACTACATCTCCTGACGAGGCTCCAGAGACAGATGGGCCATCGGCCGCATGACCCCCATTTTAACACATGCTTCTGAGTTCTGAACCTGGCACTTTAAATATTTAATGTTCCTTAGCCGTGAAAGGCAAGGCCCCTCTCACATGAGGCGGGTGCGGCCCGCGTCCACATGTAGAGATGCAGGCCACACCTGATGAACGGCCCGCCACAATATCTGCTAGCAGCCCACAGAATGAACACATGTTTTGTTAGTGCAAATGAATGAAAGGAAAGTTTGTTTATTGTCATTTTCCAAGTAACTCATCGTTTTCTCAAGTGAAGGGTAGTGATGCCCTGCAATACCTGCCAAGAAACTTTTTTTTTTTTTGTTTTATTTTGTTTAACGTTGCTATTTTGTTTAGAAACAAGAGTTGCTTACAATAGACATAGTGTCTAAGAACCTTAGCTAGAGCTCCAGATTTTGCTTGCTCTGTTACTCTCTTGGAAGCTTTAGCCTACTACTTACGGATGTTGTGCCATGTTCTCAAGACAATTTTGCCTGAAACAGACAAAAAACACATCTTGTTTTGCTTTTTAAGGAATATATTTATTTACACAATTGTGTTCTGTTTCAGGTACTTAGCTTCAGGAAATACTTTCACAGGCCTGCATTACCACTTCGAAATTGGAATTACAACAATTGCAGGCGTCATTGACTCTGTCTACGGAGTCCCATGGACAATACTGAAAAATTATGCTTTCCTCCTCCAGTTTAGAGACTAGAATAAATAGCTCCAGGTTTAGAAAAAAAAGCTAATTTCCCTCAATGTATTGAGATGGTACACTGGAAACACATTCGTGTAATAAAGTCCACACACAATAGCTTGATGTTCTTCAATTACGAAGTTTTGTTCTAGCATGGAGCGATGCTAGCACCCATCTCGCAAGACATATTCTTTGCTTTCTACATGATGCTCTTTGCTTGGCTCGGATCCCCTCCTCTTTCTTCCCCTGTCCTTCCACCCTCGTTTTCCCCTCCGTTTGTGCATCATAATTTTTTATCCAGTTCTGATAGTTTATTTAAGCCATTGCACGACTGGAGCTCTTCATATTCTACGCCCTGCGTCGCCAGAACGTGTCGCCTGCAGGAGATCTTCAAATGTTTTAAACTGCCGCACTTGTCGTCCTCTAGGACATTAAGGCCGCGATGTGGCTCGTTGTAATTTAGTCTTGTTGCCTGAGCCACCAAGCATTAGGGCGTAATTAACAGTGAATTGTGGACAATTTTTGTGTGTATGTTGGGCTCTTTTTAAATGTTTTAGTGTTTTGTATGGCATAGTTGTGTTCGTATTGGGTGAGCAGTAATGCTAGTTTTTTCAAAATTGTGGTTTCGGTTGGCCGTCAAAATTATGTTTTGGTTAAACTAAAACGGTCGTGTTACTGTGTCTCCGTTATTAATGTCCCCGACTCTTGCGTTGGGCCATTTCAAGTACGTTTTAATATGTGTTTTGTCTGCAACAGTTTTATTCTGTTGCAGCTTTGACGGGTCTTTTGACTGCCTCCGTCGAAGTTATAAACTTTTTTAATAGTAATTTTAATATGTTCCTTTTTAAGAAATGAAAGCTTTACTGGGCTTAAACAGCTGCCCTCCTTTCTAATTTGTCAAGAAATGTAATCTAGTTAACTTTTTCTTATAACTGTTTTAAAAGTAATTTAAAAATTGGTATATATAATTTGAAAGTTGTATTTTTCAATCTTAATATAATTCATCAAGTTTTGTAATCAATTTATCAAGTTTTGTGAACGAGAGAGAATTTTGATTGTAATGCCTTTGCATAATTTAATGTATTTTATGATTCCTCAAGACACCTTGCAAAGTTTTTGATGTACCTTTTACTAAAAATATAGAGCTTAAAACAATCCATGTAATTATTCGTGCTATGGCACAGTGTTAATGGCAGTGGCAGAAGTGAATACAGATATACTTTAACTCCAGTGCCTTATGTTCTTGTCAGGNATGGCACAGTGTTAATGGCAGTGGCAGAAGTGAATACAGATATACTTTAACTCCAGTGCCTTATGTTCTTGTCAGGGATGAAGCATTTTCTTTGCACAAAAATCTTATGTGCCTGTTTGGAGGAAGACTTCATTGTATAACCAAAAGAGATTANATGAAGCATTTTCTTTGCACAAAAATCTTATGTGCCTGTTTGGAGGAAGACTTCATTGTATAACCAAAAGAGATTACAACTATCGTTTGACAGTCGCGAGAAGGTATATTAAATGTGCGTTTGTCATATTAACTAATAAGTGCCACATTTTTCACTGGCCCTTAAATATGCCTTTGCATTTGGCAATCCATATAGTAAAACATGTTGTGTTCGGCATAACTTTGTCAGAGAACGAGATGGCTACTAATTTCAGGACACACTCACTATCACTGGTCTACCAAACATTGTTCCAGTATCTCAACCCAGGAATAATGGAAACGCAAATGTAAAGGCTGAGTGAATGGTTTTTCCAGAATACTTTGTCAATGAGGGTGCACTCACTGCCATGGTAGTGGAATAAAATATGAAAAGGTAACAATGGGACTCATTGTGTGAAATAACTGCAACTGTCAGAAGACACGTGGGGAAACATTGGCGAACTTAAGGGAGTGGGTGAACAATCGAGTAATCGGCTTTTTTTAGCTTGATGTGCTGGCATATTTTTTTTAAACTGAGCGGCTTGCTGAAGTCTCTTTAAGAGAATCGCAATTTTCAAAGTGCAACAAACATACTTTCTGCTTATTTTCCACAAATGTTTGACCTTTTCAACCAACTTTTTAGCAGTTCCGCGAAAAACGTTTGGCCATATGTGGAAGTGGATGTCCCATATATACGTGTTCAGTTGTAAAAACTGTATCTGTCTAGATTATTAGNGTTTGGCCATATGTGGAAGTGGATGTCCCATATATACGTGTTCAGTTGTAAAAACTGTATCTGTCTAGATTATTAGTAAATGGGATTACAAATCATGTGATGACTTTCCAATTAAGATTTCTCTGAAAATTATTTTTTTACAATTGTGCAAATTGCACAAGTTTAAAAAACAAAAGTTTTTGTGATGCACTAATGTNTTCTGAAAATTATTTTTTTACAATTGTGCAAATTGCACAAGTTTAAAAAACAAAAGTTTTTGTGATGCACTAATGTTTACACTTTGTTTGTATGCTTACAAACATGTAAAAATTGTTAAAAACCCACTAGGTATACAACTATTTCTGTAAATACTTTATTTGTGAAGAGGGCTGTTATATAATACATACTAGCTGTGCCTGCGGATCCACCCGCACGGACTACAGAATTATTTTTTAGTTATAGANGGCTGTTATATAATACATACTAGCTGTGCCTGCGGATCCACCCGCACGGACTACAGAATTATTTTTTAGTTATAGATATATATATATATATATATATATATTACCGCAGAGTTTTCATTAGGTCTTTTTATTTTGCACAATTCTTTACTACATGAAATTGTTCCCTCTTTAACGGTTTAGACAGCGTATTGCAAGAGAGCGCGCTGGCTGCAAAGTTTTTCCTACTTGTTTCACTATTATCGTCACTGCTTATTCCTTATGTTACTTTACGTAACAAAATTTATATTAAAACCTGGCCAGAGAACATAGCTATGAATNACTGCTTATTCCTTATGTTACTTTACGTAACAAAATTTATATTAAAACCTGGCCAGAGAACATAGCTATGAATAAAAAAAAAACACGTAAATGCGATAAGTGGTTATCGAGTGATAAGCGCACTAACAGACAGACAGAGAGACAGGGGAGTTTAATAATATGAATAGATAATATTGGTCACAAATAGACTCGTATTTGTATCAAAGTCTTTATTGGAAAGCATTANGTTTAATAATATGAATAGATAATATTGGTCACAAATAGACTCGTATTTGTATCAAAGTCTTTATTGGAAAGCATTACTTATTTGAATAACAATGAAAAGAAGCTCTGAATAATATAAGAAAACACGATGCAACTGCTTTTATAGCATGTGACACAGCTATATATGCTGCGAGAAGATTTCTGTTAGTCAGAAAAATATTTATTTAAGTAAACACAAATTTTTTGTATTTGACATAATTAAAAATATTATTTAAGTTGTCAAAAAGTATTTTGTAGAATTAAACATCATTTGAAAATGAGCAATATAATTTTGTATATTGCACAGAATAGTCATTTCCGTTTATAAATATCATGTTGTTATACTCCATATTTTTTTAAGCTTGCAAATTAATTTCTTAACAGCTACTATTTATTTGTTTCTTGTAATGTTACCAAATTTTTTGTAAATGTAACAAATCTTTTACTCAGTGGGCTGAGTACTGAAATAGTGTTTCATTTACTCACCTTAGGTGTTTTTCTCAATGCAAAGTAGTGTAATTTAAAGTGAGGAAATGTATGTGTGAGATGCAGATTGCCTCACTTTGTCTGAGCCATATTATGTAATAATGTAAATTATAGAGTGAAAAATTGTATTAGGAAAATATTTTGGATCAGACTGCATGATTGATACTACCAACACTGAGTTACTGTCTCAAAGTTTTACCATGTTATCGTTAAACTCAGTTTAACTGAACTAAGTTAAAATTTTAACCCTTCAGATAGTATANCTCAAAGTTTTACCATGTTATCGTTAAACTCAGTTTAACTGAACTAAGTTAAAATTTTAACCCTTCAGATAGTATAATGGCCATTTCACACAATCAAATATTTATTGAATTCAGTTTCTTGAATTTCATTTATTGAACTAGAAAATCACTTTATTTGCCTTTCAAGGTATTGTATTAAATAAGCTTTCAAGTGTGTACATGAAAATTTATCACAAACAATTTAACAAAACCAGTTTAGAAAAATACCAAAAGTAAATTTCTAGAAGTATTTATTACTCCTACACAACATACACAACGTGAAAATATTGCATTCACAGTTTCTTCGGATAGTTTGAAACAAACCTTTGAAAAAACACCCTAGGAGTAACATGTCAACCTGCTTTTTAACTAACTTGTATACCACAAATATGATTACCACTGTGATTAACTTTAAAGTATTGTATTCTTGAATAAATATAACTTTAACTTAATATCTTCTATAACTTGTAATATTTATTTTGTATTCTACAAATTAAAAACTTAGAGCAGTGATGTGGTGGTAACGGCAAAATAGTTCATAGTTAAAATATTGTTTTAACCTAGTGTTTTGGTATACTATTTGTAAATTAAACATTGCCTATGAAAATATTTAAGTTTTAGGTAGTACTGATTGAAACATATTTAATTGTAACAGTTAAAGATATCAGTGCAAATTACGGTGCTTAGGCACTAGTGACATTGTGTTCTTTTTGTTCATCCGAGGAAGAAACTTGAATAGACGGAGCACGCGCGTTTGCATGCGTGCATGTGTGTCTCTCTCTCTCTCTCTCTCATGAAGACCTAGAGACATTCGTGAGGTTTAAGGTAAATCTCATAGCCCGTTTTCATCTCCATATTGCGGCCACATGAGTTAGAAGCACTGATAAAGACAGTCCTTCTTGAATTCAGAGCCGCTTTGCAACCAGCCATATACAATAGCTTTGAAAACTTTGTGTCAACGTGGCACGCCACGACTTGGAACACGTGTGTTTACATCCGCCATGCCCACTGAGAAGCGGGACAACAACACTGCGCTTGGCGGTCCGCCACCAATAGTAAAACAAAGGCGGATCGATACCTCCCCAGCCAGCTGAGAGCGCCTGGACTGGCAGCCCTGCGTGCAATATAATGGCACAACTGAAGGGCCTCGTGACAGTACCGCATCACTGGACCAACCGCCGCCCAGTCCATGCCGTTACTGCCCCGGTGAACATATGCATTGGCATAAGGACTGCCCAAGTCGCAAGCTGAAGGAAAACCCAGCACCGGGAAAATTGTGAAGGGGGTGGGGGTAAACCTCTATCCCAGAAATAGCAAGCACAACAATGATCACTGGTAAAACAACCAGTCATATCTCGACCAAATTTTTCAAAATTATAACATCTCCTGCGCATACCTGTTGNAACACGTGTGTTTACATCTGCCATGCCCACTGAGAAGCGGGACAACAACACTGCGCTTGGTGGTCCGCCACCAATAGTAAAACGCAGGCGGATCGATACCTCCCCAGCCAGCTGAGAGCGCCTGGACTGGCAGCCCTGCATGCAATATAATGGCACAACTGAAGGGCCTCGTGACAGTACCGCATCACTGGACCAACCGCCGCCCAGTCCATGCCGTTACTGCCCCGGTGAACATATGCATTGGCATAAGGACTGCCCAAGTCGCAAGCTGAAGGAAAACCCAGCACCGGGAAAATTGTGAAGGGGGTGGGGGTAAACCTCTATCCCAGAAATAGCAAGCACAACAATGATCACTGGTAAAACAACCAGTCATATCTCGACCAAATTTTTCAAAATTATAACATCTCCTGCGCATACCTGTTGACATTAACAGTCGACAGTAGCACTCATTGACACAACTACTTCACATAATTTCATTAGTGAACAACTAATTGCGCCTTAACAATGTGAACACCAATCTGTACAGCTATCCTCCTGTATCTGGTCACGCCCNGGTAAAACAACCAGTCATATCTCGACCAAATTTTTCAAAATTATAACATCTCCTGCGCATACCTGTTGACATTAACTCACAGTCGACAGTAGCACTCATTGACACAACTACTTCACATAATTTCACTAGTGAACAACTAATTGCGCCTTAACAATGTGAACACCAATCTGTACAGCTATCCTCCTGTATCTGGTCACGCCCNCTAGTGAACAACTAATTGCGCCTTAACAATGTGAACACCAATCTGTACAGCTATCCTCCTGTATCTGGTCACGCCCACGGTACCACCACACTAACTGTAGTTCATCAGAGACAAAGTCATGTACGTTTCCGTTCTAGTTGTACAAGGCCTCAGGGAGGATCTCATCCTGGGAGTGCCGTGGCTCTTTGATCAACAAGCTGTCATTGAGTTATCTTATGGCCACATTAATTTCGGCAAGATGTAATTTATAGCAGTTTACCACCTAGGTTACCATCAGCCTAGAGTTTTGGACACTATAAATCTCCATGAATTCAACCATGCCATTCCCATGGAATTTCAAAGTGCTGTGTAAAATATCTTACAAGATCGATGTGATGTGTATATGTGTGGAGACCCGCTCCATCGAACCAGCATTGCAGAGGAGCACTAAGAGACTACACAGCCTACCACCGCAACATCATCGACACTCGGGTGTGTGAAATGTTACATGATGGTGTTATTGAGCTCTCTGAGTGTAACTACAATTCAGCCATAAATTTGATTACCAAGAGTAGCTCCTCAGGTAACAAATGTAAACAGTGCTCTCAGTTTGCTCAGTTCTGCAAAGATGATGTCTTCCTTTGACCTCCATTTTGGCTACTGTCAGTCGCGCCTATCAACCACTACAAAACTGCCTTCACNAAGATGATGTCTTCCTTTGACCTCCATTTTGGCTACTGTCAGTCGCGCCTATCAACCACTACAAAACTGCCTTCACACCAGATGGCGGGAGGTATCACTATTGTGCTATGCCTTTTGGTTTTAAGTGTGTACCAGCTACTTTTTAAGCCATGGTAGTACACANGGGAGGTATCACTATTGTGCTATGCCTTTTGGTTTTAAGTGTGTACCAGCTACTTTTTAAGCCATGGTAGTACACATACTCGATGGCTATATTGGCACATTCATCACTGCCTATCTAGACGATGTATTGGTATGGTCAGACAGCTGGGCAGAACATTAAGAACACTTACCGTTACTGCTTGAATGTGTTGTGATTGCACAATTCCCACATTGGTAAAACNCTGGGCAGAACATTAAGAACACTTACCGTTACTGCTTGAATGTGTTGTGATTGCACAATTCCCACATTGGTAAAACTGAACTAAATTTCTTGGGACACACAGAACACCTGCGATTCATTGACGAGTGGGACCCACAAAAAGCTTGCAAGCAACTGCATAAGTTTTTCGGCCTTGTAAATTTGCTCCGCAAATTCAAGGGTTTGTTATCATCGCCATGCCCCTCCCATCACTCCTGTCGACACAAGTTAAGTGCTAGAGGACCCCGGAAATTGACCAGACGTTCGCAGAAATTAAGAGCCAGTTCCATCAGTGTCAATCTCTCTCGCCTAAACCCCTCGAGACACCTGCATTTGTAAACTGAGTTAGTGGCTGTCCTATTTCAACTAGGCTACGAAGGCAAACGGTTAATCATCGGCTATGGGAGCGCAAAATTCTGCCCCGTAGAGCATCAATATGATGTAAATGAACACGAATGTTNAGGTTAATCATCGGCTATGGGAGCGCAAAATTCTGCCCCGTAGAGCATCAATATGATGTAAATGAACACGAATGTTTGGCTATCATCTAATCTCTGAAATGGTACCAGCGGTTCACTCTCCGCACTGACAACCTGAGTTTAGTATGGCTACACAATATGTGCGAATCCAGAAGCAAATTGACACACTGGTCTATACTTATACAGGCCTGTGATTTTGTGGTAGAGCATGTCCTGGGAGTAGAAATGAGTTAGCAGTTGCGCTCCCTATAGCCAAAAGTGTGAGAATATCACGAACAAGTGGGAAGCAATTTTGCCACCTGTCAACAACACACCATTCATTACCGAAAGCATTCCACCATGCTGAATGAAATTAAAATCAGTACAACCCTAGGTGCAAAAATTACTGTGCAACAGCTGGATGCACATGTGCAGGAGCAACAAGCAGCTCCAACGCGGTACGATGGTGCCACAAGTGTGCATGTGTTCTAAAGAACTGGGGATTGGTAGACAATCACCTTATACTTTTGCCAGGTTACGAGTGGAATATGTGTGTCCAGCTGTTGCCAGTCAAGCGGTACTTGCTTATACTGATGACGACCAGCTTGCCGACCACCCGGGTGCGAAACAAACACAGCGTAAGATTTCTGGCAAGTACCACTGGCCTGCTACAACCAGTAAAACATGCAGTTATGTGAAACGGTGTAGTATTTGCAACACATTCAAGACCCGCCACCCAGACTGCCCACAACCACCACCATGTTCATCAACCAAACCATTTGACACACTGGCACTGGACCTCATGAGGCCCTAAAAAAGCAGTGCACAGGGCAAGCGCTTTATTGTAGTAGTTACGGACCTTTTTTCACGCGGAACAGAGGCCTACGCTTTAAGCAGTGCGCCCGCGAACAGCATCGCAAAGTCCTGAAAACGGAGTTCTTTGCTCTGTAGAATTTTCTCTGGGTGCTCCATACNGCGCCCGCGAACAGCATCGCAAAGTCCTGAAAACGGAGTTCTTTGCTCTGTAGAATTTTCTCTGGGTGCTCCATACCGGCAACAGCACACATTTTATGTGGCACCAATGGCGAACTTGTATGAACGATGGAAATCAGAGCACCATACTATGGCCCACTACAATCCAAGGACCAACCCCACTTAGCGAAGAAAACAAGACTTAAATATCCAACTTAGAATGCACTTGGGAAAGGACCACAAAACCTGGCCACAGCGCCTAAAAGCTGCATTGTTCTGCCTACACACGAGCATAAATGCAGCTACAGGAAATCCTGCAGGGCCGCAATGTAGCTTTCCTGCCTAACAAGACAGAAAAGGTACGTGAACAACAATGGTATATTCGCACATGGTTGCCGACCATTAAATGACAGCCAAGGTAACTCCAACTGGGCGAATATGTTTACTTTGCGAACACCTGCAATCCATACATAGTAAGAACTTTAGTGCCGGCCTAGCTGCTAGACTGGAATAAAGCACCTACACTGCGATGACGACAGGGCAACAGGTGACGGAGTGGACGATGCACTAGCTCCTCGTTCCCCTACGCAACAGCCTGATCTTGTCACCCCAACAACTGAGGTTCCCGCTTCGATGCCCGGCGCACAGTCGGCCGATAGGGATCAAGCAGGCTGCGAGCAAGAAGGGGCTATGACAAGTACAAGGCTGCACAAGCAGGACACGCAATCAGATGTAACACAGGACATATCAGTCACTTGCTCAATGCCCGTTGTCCAGATGCCGAATAGGAATCGGGAAGAGTAAGATGACGCCCTAGTTATCCTGGCACAATTGCGTTAACCACTGGCACCAGAACCACCACTGCGTTTCGACCTGTTGATGTCCGGCATCCTCACGCGTAACAGAGGAGCTGCATGCCTTCCACTTCGTTACCACCTTTCAGCATGGTACAGCACTCGTGCACTAGCATGCCATAAGCACATACAGAAACTCTCACACTACAGCCTTCAACCACACCGACGCTCGGCACCCAGCCAACCAGCTAGGGGTCCGTGGCAGTGATAGAAGCCAGCTGGAGGAGTTCACCTGCTGCACCTCTCCCACCAGCCACCCTTCAAAGTTCAGCAGATGTCAACCAGACTTCTCGTGACTGTACCCTCATCCGGCATCTCAAAGTCTGATAAGGAAGCGATGTCAGCCATCGAGGAAGTCTGGGGTGACTCACAGGTCAGTACTGCACCCTTGCCTCCATCAACCATAATCATTGCTACACCACACCACCCTTTACCAGCGCCAATGCCCGGCGTCTATACGCCCAGTTCATGACTGATCGCATGGGGNTTGCTACACCACACCACCCTTTACCAGCGCCAATGCCCGGCGTCTATACGCCCAGTTCATGACTGATCGCATGGGGTAAGGAAAAGAGTGGTCGTCCCACATCAGCACCAGTCGACATTATACCGTCGGACAGCGATGGCTATGGCAGTGATNTAAGGAAAAGAGTGGTCGTCCCACATCAGCACCAGTCGACATTATACCGTCGGACAGCGATGGCTATGGCAGTGATACCACCGGTATCCCGATCTACCGGCCGCAGTTCCGTCGGCGCCTCCCACAGTTTTGCCATTGCTGTTAGAGCAGCATAACGTTACCTGAGCGGTAGGGGATAGTAATGCGGGCGTCGTCCTGCTACTATGTTAGGAAAAGTCAGAATATTACACAATATTCATATTTCGAATAGGATGGGCATAAGCTCAATGGGTGAGCACGAAGTCACAGTTGTCAGAATCGTAAGCCGAACGACCATGTGACTGTATCTTCTGACACACATGGTACAAATTTACAGGAAAACATTATGTATAGACATGGTATTCAGGCTCCCCAGCATGCCTTAATATTACCTTTTTACCTTATAAATGAAGGATACATTCTTGAAGTGTCGATGACTTCCTGGATAGGGCCAGGGCCCGAGACAAAACACAAAAATTAGAACTCGCAAGTTTCGGTTAACTCAAATAAATTATATTGCCAAATAGTGTACACAGTTACATGTATGCAATGCAAATGAAAGCGGATCTGACTCACATGGCTTTCCAGCGGCCATTACTGTACAAAAAGGCCAAAAATGGTGCTAAAACTTACAAGAGTAATTAAACATCCGGAGTCGGAAATTGAGTTGACGGGTGAGTGCTGAGAACGCGGGGTAAACTGTTGGTAATTAATTAAATAAAAGTTCCAGTAAATTACATTAACTTATTGCAGTTAAATGTTCAGAACAAAGAATGAAAGTCCCCCGCGACGCGACGCACGTGCAGCACCTAAAACCCATGGAATGAGACTGCCGCAGATAGCACGAGCAAGTGTCGTCCTTGCCGAGAGCTCGCTCCACTCCGCGTGGTAATGTAATTAACTGACCTCATTAACATAGAACTCGAAGAAACATATACTTATAAAACACTGAAACGTTTTGAGAGAGTTTTCTTGATCCTGTGAAGGGTTAAGAGTTTTTAATTAAGAACTAATTGAAATACAAAACATTATTATACAGTACCTTTCAGAGCACATGGGAAATTTAGGTCTGTTAAGTTTTGGAGCACTCTACGACCGGAATGGTCAGGTTGAAAGAAAGACTAATTATTTCTCACATCACTAATTGGCTTGATTAGGCACACAATTGCACTCGGAAAATTATATAGAAGACTTCAAATACCCAAGTCTTGCTACTCTACACCTCGTTAACTATACATGTGGCATACATTTATTCTGCGATTACTTACTTCGCAATACCTTAAGGGCGAATTTCACGAACATTTGCCAATGGGTGATACATTCTAATGCTATTTACTACATATCCTAACACTTGATTCCTATCCTAATTACACAGATATCTCTAGGGACACCACAAGCACTCGGTTGGATCACTCGATGAACGATGTTGACACGAATCGGAGCGTACGACGTGTTCCGACGGCCGCACTGTTGCAGCGACTGTGGGCCTATGAAGTGATGACAGTGGCCGTGCCAGACCACACAGGAGTGGTCCCCATCAATTCTTTATATAATATGAATTATCTTTAATTGGCAAAATAATGAGAATGTTTTCATGGTGTATAATTTTGGATAATTTACCTATGTATATGAAGGTATTTAATGCAGGAAAATTAATAAACATACTTTACTATACCTTGGTTTAGCCCACACTGTAAATCATATTTATAAACACATCACAAACCTTTTTTCAAACAATTTATCCAAGTCGTGTAGCTGACAATTCTGGAACCATTGTTAGAAGCTATAAACGAAAAACGGTTGAAAAGTTTCTAGTTATATATACATTAATTTAATTTATCGTATGATTGCTCNACATTAATTTAATATATCGTATGATTGCTCTTCTCGGCCCTTTTGAGATCTAGAATATATCAAAAAATTGCTGAACAATGTTGTTAAAATTTATAAATCATACATATTACGCCTGTCATTTTTATCTTTAATAAATTCTCGAATATCTTTTAATTCTTACGTTTTCTATCTTGTCAAACAACGCATTGAGACATTTGTTTAGTAGGTTGCGCGGAATCTACGAAGGCATCCGTCACACCAGAACGCAGCACCATCTCATGTCTTACCAGAATCAGCCTGTTGTCCATTATTCTCTTTTATCGTATTTGAAAACGATGTTACGATATCTAGTTACACATCAGTTTAAAAGTTATTTCCCAGATGGAGAAAAATAGTGTAATACGACCTATTGTTATTGCTAACTAGAAATGTTATCCAGGGATTAAACTATTTCCCACTTCAAGAGGTAGACAAGAATATATTCCTTTAGATAAGCTTCAAAATGGCGTCTCAAACATCAGGTGGTTTTGTTTTGATTATATGATTGATGGTTTTGGAGGTCATATAAAAATATGAATGGATGTTTATGCTATTTATGACTGTTATGTATAATATTACTGCAAAATGCAAGTAAATTCGGCGAATGTTGATAACGATATAGAAGAACCAGTTTTGGAAATTGTAATTTTTTATAAAAGATATGGAAAAGAAAATATTAGCCATAGGCCTAATATAATTTTGAGGAATCGGATGCCTTGAAATTGCTGAAATAAAACATTTTCTCTTCCCTTTATCGCAAATATTTATAAACGTAATTAATGCACACAAGTACTAACCTCAATCTCGAATTGTAAGAAACGAGTGGCTTGTATTGTGATAACCTGTCATGAAGTTAAGCAAGCTGTGCGAGGGTTGATANCTCGAATTGTAAGAAACGAGTGGCTTGTATTGTGATAACCTGTCATGAAGTTAAGCAAGCTGTGCGAGGGTTGATATCCCCTGCAGTGACAGTGATAATTACGAACAATTTGTTCTTTTACTAATCTAACCTTTGGCTAAGTGTTAAGTGTACATCCGAGGTAGGGACAGGAGTTAAGGTGTGTCTCAGGGCTAGGCCCCATAAGCCTACAGGAGAGGGAATTACATTCAAGTAGGCGTGCATCGCGGCAGAGAGGGATTAAAGCAGCAATGGCCACAATAGGGGCCATGCATTGCATCCCTAAGTGTTCCTATAGCTGAGGCTATTGTTAATAATTGGGAGGGGAAAACCCAGTATAGGCACCGTAAAAACCCTGCCGACAGGAAAGAAGTTCAAAACTTATTTATGCATTAATGAAAATGCTACAGGAGACAGCAGGTGTGGATTCCATGCTTTTTGTAATATGAAGTTGTAAATCAAGAAGAGNGGGGAGCCAAAGCCCGGGGAGCCACCTACTCCCCATCCTCCAAAGTAGTCCGTCGGCAAGGGTGAGTTCAAGCTCGTCGTGACATCCGGGACCTACCAGGCCTGATGGTAGGTCCCGGATGACACGCCTAGCTGGAACTTGCCCTGACCAACGCCCGGCATTTCATAGTTGGACATTTGGCAAATCTAACCATCCGAAAATACACTGTTATAAGAGCTTATTTCCAAATTTTCAAGTTGTGTAGCAGCATACATCAGAGCATTTATATTACACTGTGAAATACAATACACACTGCAGTGAAATGAGACGATTCAACTTTAAAAAAATAAATTTATATCGATTCCTTATTCCAANCAACTTTAAAAAAATAAATTTATATCGATTCCTTATTCCAATTCACTCCTTAGTTGTAACTCACTGTTAAAGTAGCAAAACAATGTTGTATCTATTCCAATCAATTATTTAAAATTTTATTATATACAATAATTATTTCGGTGCATTAGTAACATTATGAACACGAAAATATGTAATGCCACTGGAATCGTTAGTTTTCCAACCAATACACTCGTTCAGGTACTAGCCTCAATCTTGAGTTATAAGAAATGAGTCTCATGCATTGTGATATTCTGCCATAAAGCTAAGCTAGTTTTGCGAGTGTTGATATCACCAGTGACAGTAATAGTTATGATTAAATATGGTGTTTCCTTGGCTTCTAACCATCTGAAAATATAATGTTATGACAATTGATATGTAGATTTTCAAGTTGTGCAGCTGCATACNATTCACTCCTTAGTTGTAACTCACTGTTAAAGTAGCAAAACAATGTTGTATCTATTCCAATCAATTATTTAAAATTATATTATATACTATAATTATTTCGGTGCATTAGTAACATTATGAACACGAAAATATGTAATGCAACTGGAATCGTTAGTTTTCCAACCAATACACTCGTTCAGGTACTAGCCTCAATCTTGAGTTGTAAGAAATGAGTCTCATGCATTGTGATATTCTGCCATAAAGCTAAGCTAGTTTTGCGAGTGTTGATATCACCAGTGACAGTAATAGTTATGATTAAATATGGTGTTTGCTTGGCTTCTAACCATCTGAAAATATAATGTTATGACAATTGATATGTAGATTTTCAAGTTGTGCAGCTGCATACATAAGAGAATTTATTACACTGTAAAATATTATAAACACTACAGTATATTGGGAAGATTCAATTTAAAGAAATAATTTTTTAACCATTACTTGCTCAATAACACCCCTTGGTTGTCACCCACTATTAGTGTTCCAAAACAATTGCTTTATACTAACTGAACATTTGAATGTCTTAGTTAAAAATTCTTTAGAGCATAGTTCAGTATCGTGAATGTGTTGTTATATGATTTCTAGATGTTATAATACGAAAACTTCCATTTGTTGTTGGAGCAATGACATTACATATGCCAGGTGTTTTAAGTGATAGGTACCTATATGTTTTGCATATTTCGAGTGTAAACTTGATATATTTAAGTTAGAAATCCTGAAACAGCTTAATTTTGTCAATTTTTATCGCATTTATAAGTATTTATCGAGTCACAAAATCCGAGTATGATTAACTTGCTTTTATACCAAAATCATTGTGATGCTAGTTAGAGAAATGGCTTATATATAAATATATATATATAAATANACTCGTGCACTAGCATGCCATAAGCACATACAGAAACTCTCACACTACAGCCTTCAACCACACCGACGCTCGGCACACAGCCAACCAGCTATGGGTCCGTGGCAGTGATAGAAGCCAGCTGGAGGAGTTCACCTGCTGCACCTCTCCCACCAGCCAGTGCGGTGTTGCAGCCACCCTTCAAAGTTCAGCAGATGTCAACCAGACTTCTCGTGACTGTACCCTCATCCGGCATCTCAAAGTCTGATAGGGAAACGATGTCAGCCATCGAGGAGGTCTGGGGTGACTCACAGGTCAGTACTGCACCCTTGCCTCCATCAACCATAATCACTGCTACACCACACCACCCTTTACCAGCGCCAATGCCCGGCGTCTATACGCCCAGTTCATGACTGATCGCATGGGGTAAGGAAAAGAGTGGTCGTCCCACATCAGCACCAGTCGACATTATACCGTCGGACAGCGATGGCTATGGCAGTGATGCCACCGGTATCCCGATCTACCGGCCGCAGTTCCGTCGGCGCCTCCCACAGTTTTGCCATTGCTGTTAGAGCAGCATAACGTTACCTGAGCGGTAGGGGATAGTAATGCGGACGTCGTTCTGCTACTATGTTAGGAAAAGTCAGAATATTACACAATATTCATATTTCGAATAGGATGGGCATAAGCTCAATGAGTGAGCACGAAGTCACAGTTGTCAAATCGTAAGCCGAACGACCATGTGACTGTATCTTCTGACACACATGGTACAAATTTACAGGAAAACATCATGTATAGACATAGTATTCAGGCTCCCCAGCATGCCTTAATATTACCTTTTTACCTTATAAATGAAGGATACATTCTTGAAGTATCGATGACTTCCTGGATAGGGCCAGGGCCCGAGACAAAACACAAAAATTAGAACTCACAAGTTTCGGTTAACTCAAATAAATTATATTGCCAAATAGTGTACACAGTTACATGTATGCAATGCAAATGAAAGCGGATCTGACTCACAAGGCTTTCCAGCGGCCATTACTGTACAAAAAGGCCAAAAATGGTGCTAAAACTTACAAGAGTAATTAAACATCCGGAGTCGGAAATTGAGTTGACGGGTGAGTGCTGAGAACGCGGGGTAAACTGTTGGTAATTAATTAAATAAAAGTTCCAGTAAATTACATTAACTTATTGCAGTTAAATGTTCAGAACAAAGAATGAAAGTCCCCCGCGACGCGACGCACGTGCAGCACCTAAAACCCATGGAATGAGACTGCCGCAGATAGCACGAGCAAGTGTCGTCCTTGCCGAGAGCTCGCTCCACTCCGCGTGGTAATGTAATTAACTGACCTCATTAACATAGAACTTTAAGAAACATATACCCATAAAACACTGAAACGTTCCGAGTGAGTTCTCATAAGTCTATAGAGAGTTAAGAGTTTATAATTAATAACTAATTTAATTACAAAACATCACTATATAGTGCCTTGATGAGCACGTGTGATATTTAGGTCTGTTAAGTTTTGGAGCACTCTACGACCGGAATGGTCAGGTTGAAAGAAAGACTAATTATTTCTCACGTCACTAATTGGCTTGATTAGACACACAATTGCACTCGGAAAATTATATAGAAGACTTCAAATACCCAAGTCTTGCTACTCTACACCTCATTAACTATGCATGTGGCATGCATTTATTCTGAGATTACTTCGCAATACCCTAAGGGCGAATTTCACGAACATTTTCCAATGGGTGATATATTCTAATGCTATTTACTACATATCCTAACACTTGATTCCTATCCTAATTACACAGATATCTCTAGGGACACCACAAGCACTCGGTTGGATCACTCGATGAACGATGTTGACACGAATCGGAGCGTACGACGTGTTCCGACGGCCGCACTGTTGCAGCGACTGTGGGCCTATGAAGTGATGACAGTGGCCGTGCCAGACCACACAGGAGTGGTCCCCATCAATTCTTTATATAATATGAATTATCTTTAATTGGCAAAATAATGAGAATGTTTTCATGATGTATAATTTTGGATAATTTACCTATGTATATGAAGGTATTTAATGCAGGAAAATTAATAAACATACTTTACTATACCTTGGTTTAGCCCACACTGTAAATCATATTTATAAACACATCACAAACCTTTTTTCAAACAATTTATCCAAGTAGTGTAGCTGACAATTCTGGAACCATTGTTAGAAGCTATAAACGAAAAACGGTTGAAAAGTTTCTAGTTATATATACATTAATTTAATATATCGTATGATTGCTCTTCTCGGCCCTTTTGAGATCTAGAATATATCAAAAAATTGCTGAACAATGTTGTTAAAATTTATAAATCATACATATTACGCCTGTAATTTTTATCTTTAATAAATTCTCGAATATCTTTTAATTCTTACGTTTTCTATCTTGTCAAACGACGCATTGAGACATTTGTTTAGTAGGTTGCGCGGAATCTACGAAGGCATCCGTCACACCAGAACGCAGCACCATCTCATGTCTTACCAGAATCAGCCTGTTGTCCATTATTCTCTTTTATCGTATTTGAAAACGATGTTACGATATCTAGTTACACATCAGTTTAAAAGTTATTTCCCAGATGGAGAAAAATAGTGTAATACGACCTATTGTTATTGCTAACTAGAAATGTTATCCAGGGATTAAACTATTTCCCACTTCAAGAGGTAGACAAGAATATATTCCTTTAGATAAGCTTCAAAATGGCGTCTCAAACATCAGGTGGTTTTGTTTTGATTATATGATTGATGGTTTTGGAGGTCATATAAAAATATGAATGGATGTTTATGCTATTTATGACTGTTATGTATAATATTACTGCAAAATGCAAGTAAATTCGGCGAATGTTGATAACGATATAGAAGAACCAGTTTTGGAAATTGTAATTTTTTATAAAAGATATGGAAAAGAAAATATTAGCCATAGGCCTAATATAATTTTGAGGAATCGGATGCCTTGAAATTGCGGAAATAAAACATTTTATCTTCCCTTTATCGCAAATATTTATAAACATAATTAATGCACACAAGTACTAACCTCAATATCGAATTGTAAGAAACGAGTGGCTTGTATTGTGATAACCTGTCATGAAGTTAAGCAAGCTGTGCGAGGGTTGATATCCCCTGCAGTGACAGTGATAATTACGAACAATTTGTTCTTTTACTAATCTAACCTTTGGCTAAGTGTTAAGTGTACATCCGAGGTAGGGACAGGAGTTAAGGTGTGTCTCAGGGCTAGGCCCCATAAGCCTACAGGAGAGGGAATTACATTCAAGTAGGCGTGCATCGCGGCAGAGAGGGATTAAAGCAGCAATGGCCACAATAGGGGCCATGCATTGCATCCCTAAGTGTTCCTATAGCTGAGGCTATTGTTAATAATTGGGAGGGGAAAACCCAGTATAGGCACCGTAAAAACCCTGCCGACAGGAAAGAAGTTCAAAACTTATTTATGCATTAATGAAAATGCTACAGGAGACAGCAGGTGTGGATTCCATGCTTTTTGTAATATGAAGTTGTAAATCAAGAAGAGAAAGGATCGGCGCTATGGGCACAAGCGCCCTTGAGGTAGAACTGCTGA
>NQII01000405.1:627196-831095 GCA_002778355.1 Clitarchus hookeri | reverse complement strand
CCCAAAATACTTATTTTCTGTTACAACTTCAGAAATGCATCAGTTACAATTACAACAGACCCAATAGTGTTCCCATACGAATTAATTTTCATGGTTTTTATTCAATTCACATTTTCTATTCAAAACACATCTCGCACTCATTACTGACCACTCGACATATGTCATTACATCAAAAAAGTAGTGACTTTTATTGCCAACATACGCAGTAACCAACCAAAACCTTGGAAAACTTATCTAAAAGATAACTTCACCAAAGGAATGTTCATAATACAGGTTACCCTCAGATAGCATATCTATGGAAAAGTTATTCCACATATTTATCTAGATGTTGTATAACAAACCCTTGGTATAATTAACCTTAATGTGACTTTTGTGTAACGGTGACAAATTTGCAGTGACAGCAAATATTCCCCACCTCTATGAAACAAGGAAAGTATGAGTATGAGCATTAAATGATTCAAAGTTAATGGTTTGAAAGTGTGCAATATCTTGCGAACAATGTGAAAATCTGAGGGGAAGTTTCCATATTAGTGATGAAGGCTAATTATGCTTAAGGCGCTGTTGGTATTGGTGTTCTTATTGGTGTTGGTGGATGCCGATTGGTGTGCAACATAGTCCATGGCACAATAGTCTGCTGGCGTTTTGTAAATTGTTACACGATCGAGCACCAATGTAACAGTAAATCTGCAACAAAGACGCATTTTTTTCATTTTGTGAGTTTTTGGTTGTCTGAAATCCATAGTACTGAGGTAAGCTATAATTGAAAGTGTTACATGACAGAAAAATACTGCATTGTACCAAAATTAAAATGTACTATTGTACCTCATCAAAACATANTTGAAAGTGTTACATGACAGAAAAATACTGCATTGTACCAAAATTAAAATGTACTATTGTACCTCATCAAAACATAGGTATATATCAAAAGTTGTAAATTCTGTTTTTTAATATTAAAAAATACAGGTCGCTAACGGATATCAATGTTTTTATTTGCACCTTTTTCTTCTTCCATTGNGGTTTTTTAATATTAAAAAATACAGGTCGCTAACGGATATCAATGTTTTTATTTGCACCTTTTTCTTCTTCCATTGCAATCTTTCCGTGTATTTTTGACATAACATGTCCAAACTACAAAATACTTTGATTGATCAGTTGGTGATAAACCACAAAGCACTCTGTGATTTGTCGGTTAGTGGTAACAACCACAATATTATCAACTTTCTACATGACCAATCGCCAACACCAACACTAACCACCAACCGTGAATTGAAATAATTTTAGTACCAACCACTAACCTCATATTGTGCCATTTCACATACACCACTCTTTACTTCAACTGCTATCAACACCAACACCAACAACAACACCAACACCAACACCAACAACNTTCACATACACCACTCTTTACTTCAACTGCTATCAACACCAACACCAACAACAACACCAACACCAACACCAACAACAACAACCATGACCAACTGCCTATTGTGCCAGGGGGCTTTATTGTACAGGAAAATAACCATACAATATACAAATTCTAGTGATGGGAGGAGTGACACAAATCTGTATATTTAATTATAACGACATAACATTCAGACCTATTTATTTATGGAGTAAAAGCTTTATAAATCAATTTCTTTTAATTTATAAACAAATGTAACAACTGAAAAAACTGGTTGTCCTCATTACAGAGCACCATGGTGTTAAAAACTAAAAGAGAAGGCTGGCATAACATCACAGAATTGATTTTTAGTCGTTTAGGGATGGGAATAAAAAACAAAAATAGAGTTATAAAGATATCGATATATCGGAAGAAATCTGATTTTTTAATCGATAAATCGATTAAAATTAAATGTATTTTACNTATTTTAATCGATAAATCGACTAAAATTAAATATATTTTACATGTCGGATTAACGATATTCATATAAATTTTTGTTTGAAAGAAGGATATAAACAATGGGAATTAAAGTTAAACTTTATTTATCTTAATTTAAGTACCAGGGAGTCGATTATAATGTACTGAATACTTTGTAAGCTACTCCATATGATTTCCTTTATAAATACACTTTTATACTTATTAATTAGACACATACTGCTTCCCTCCTTTCTTTGCCCCTTCGTGAACTACTCAGCGCAGTTTCGACGTGCCAACTACTGGGAGTATTCAACCCGAATGCTGCAGTCAGTCCCTCCACGACTCCTTTGGCGGCGACATGCACCAGAGTGCTCCACCCCTCTGCGACCACCAGGTACTGCCGTAGTCAGGTGACCCTCCTGTTTTCNTTCTTTTAATTTATAAACAAATGTAACAACTGAAAAAACTGGTTGTCCTCATTACAGAGCACCATGGTGTTAAAAAGAGAAGGCTGGCTTAACATCACAGAATCGATTTTTAGTCGTTTAGGGATGGGAATAAAAAACAAAAATAGAGTTATAAAGATATCGATATATCGGAAGAAATCNTTCACATACACCACTCTTTACTTCAACTGCTATCAACACCAACACCAACAACAACACCAACACCAACACCAACAACCATGACCAACTGCCTATTGTGCCAGGGGGCTTTATTGTACAGGAAAATAATCATACAATATACAAATTCTAGTGATGGGAGGAGTGACACAAATATGTATATTTAATTATAACGACATAACATTCAGGCCTATTTATTTATGGAGTAAAAGCTTTATAAATCAATTTCTTTTAATTTATAAACAAATGTAACAACTGAAAAAACTGGTTGTCCTCATTACAGAGCACCATGGTGTTAAAAACAGAAGGCTGGCTTAACATCACAGAATCGATTTTTAGTCGTTTAGGGATGGGAATAAAAAACAAAAATAGAGTTATAAAGATATCGATATATCGGAAGAAATCTGATTTTTTAATCGATAAATCGATTAAAATTAAATGTATTTTACATGTCTGATTAACGATATTCATATAAATTTTTGTTTGAAAGAAGGATATAAACAATGGGAATTAAAGTTAAACTTTATTTATAATTTAAGTACCAGGGAGTCGATTATAATGTACTGAATACTTTGTAAGCTACTCCATATGATTTCCTTTATAAATACACTTTTATACTTATTAATTAGACACATACTGCTTCCCTCCTTTCTTTGCCCCTTCGTCAACTACTCAGCGCAGTTTCGACGTGCCATCTACTGGGAGTATTCAACCCGAATGCTGCAGTCAGTCCCTCCCCGACTCCTTTGGTGGCGACATGCACCAGAGTGCTCCACCCCTCTGCGACCACCAGGTACTGCCGTAGTCAGGTGACCCTCCTGTTTTCNCGGCGACATGCACCAGAGTGCTCCACCCCTCTGCGACCACCAGGTACTGCCGTAGTCAGGTGACCCTCCTGTTTTCATGTCCTCAAGAGAGATATTTTGGGGGCATGATAATGCGGGCCGATCAGTCTGCAAAAGTCCCCAGTAAGAATACAGCTGGGAAAATGAATGAGTGAGTGAGTAAAGAGATTTGGGCTGCACTTAGCAGAGATGTCTTCAGAGCCGATGAAGATGATTGAGGTGAGTATAGAGTGGTGCTGGAATGAAAGGGCGGGGGAAATGGAAGATCCCCGAGAAAACTCGCCGACCAACGGCATCGTCCGGCACGATTCCTACTTGCGAAAATCCGGTGACCTGGTAGGGATTGAACCCTGTTTGCCGGAGTGGTAGGCGAGCAGTCTAACCACTCAACCACTGCAGCCCCTCTGGTGAAATGAATGCAGCGAGGAAGAGACAGTGGTTACAGTCTTCACAAAACCCTTTGTGTACCCCCTCCATACACTGTTTACACCCCCGTGTGTGTCTTGTGCGTGTAGTGCGAGTGTGTAAAGTATTCAGTAATTGTTGTGCTTCAACAAATCCTATATTTTTTCGTCACAGTAAAAACGGGCTTTGTAAATCATGTATTCGAGCATGGCTACCCTTGCCCCTTCTGGGGTCAGAGTAGGCTCGTCCATCACGAGCCACCTGCTGCCTCCTTCAAATTTTAATAAACAAGGGTGCTAATGAATTTGGCAAGAATTGTAATAATAGTGCTAAAATGTAAAAAAAAAAAANCAAATTTTAATAAACAAGGGTGCTAATGAATTTTGCAATAATTGTAATAATAGTGCTAAAATGTAAAAAAAAAAAAAACCTAACATACACGGAATAGACTGGGAGAGACATCCCCATGGCATATTAAAATTGTTGTGCATCNTAAAAAAAAAAAACCTAACATACACGGAATAGACTGGGAGAGACATCCCCATGGCATATTAAAATTGTTGTGCATCAATTTTATTACCAATTCAATTTCTTTTTATGCTCCATTTGCTCATGCAAATTAAAGATATTAAGTATTCTTGTATTGTAGTGCTATGAAATTGTTTTTGTGTGTATTTGTTTTCTCAGTAAATGTGCAAGTGTNTGTTTTTGTGTGTATTTGTTTTCTCAGTAAATGTGCAAGTGTATTTTCTTAATGCACTTGGCACGTTTTCGAGCAGGGGTCCAGAGGGGGCCTGCCATGCTCAGCCAGTTGGTTCTGCAACTGCTGAGAGAGTAGATGTACGCAGCACACCCCCGGGCTCTTCATCATCACTTGCAGTGTTCATATTAACGAAAAACGAAAATAGCACAAGTTTTCCAATTTGTAACACAACACTTGAAAAGTACACAAATAAAACCTGAAGTGTTCTGGTTAAATTTACTTAATCTTGTAGAGATTTCAGAATTTTCAATTATTAATTATTANAAATAAAACCTGAAGTGTTCTGGTTAAATTTACTTAATCTTGTAGAGATTTCAGAATTTTCAATTATTAATTATTACATAAAAGCATGACTATGTTGATATTATCAAATTACATGAGAAATTTTCTTCTATCAAGTTCTGGGGCAATCAGCGACTGGAACCGTCAAGTTAAAATTATAGACTGAATATATTTCTCATGTAGTTTTTGACTTTACTAGACACACATTTACTCTTCAAAATTTACATACAACATGTTAAATAACACAACCCTTTGATACCATGTCTAACTAAAAATGCAAGTGGCTTTCTGGTAATTCGACTGCAATTCTATAATGCCATAAGGGTGTACAAAGTAATACTTTCCTGTTGGCCACAAACATTATTGAATTTTATTACATGNAATTCTATAATGCCATAAGGGTGTACAAAGTAATACTTTCCTGTTGGCCACAAACATTATTGAATTTTATTACATGCTTTCCTACTTGATTCCTGCCTTGATTGAAACAATTGATTTACGAGAGTTGCAGACACTACACTGATTCACTCGGTAACGGGTCACGTCCCAATCATTTGTAAACGATTTCAGGAATGCATCAGGATACACCGCGCAAATGTTCCGGATGCTGCACTAGTGCAGCTGCTGCGGGTCGTGCGTTCGGGTGGCGTGATTATGGGGGCCGTGGCAGACCAAGTAGAAGTGATCAACATCACACACATATTTGCCAATTCCTAATTAAAACTCGGCAGCATTGCTGTTTGTGGGGTTTACGTTAGCATGGTGGTGTTTGTGTAAGGGTTGCGTGTGTGCACGCGAGTTTGCCAGCGGATGTGTCCCTATAATGTAACAAAATCACGTCTTATATACATTGTTCGCATATGTTATCGTTTTCGGCATACATGTACATTAATGTTTCAATTTATATTCCTTTAACTATTATCACATGCATGATCAGTAATGTAGTCGTAATGTACTTATTATGTACTCAAATTAAGTACTGAGCAATTTCAATATATCCAATTTAAAACTCTCGGTAACTTGGTGTACACTGAATAATTTTTTATCGCCATAGATCCCGATTGAAACTTTACCATAACAAAATTCAGGTAAAGTATCTATCAGCATGTGATTAGAGAAATAAACAGTCAAACTGCGTAGTTTAAAGAAAATGTCATTCATTTTTTATGTATTAATTACTGAAATCTATACTATTTTTCTGTATGAAATATTCTCTTGAGCCATATAAATTTTGTTAATTTACTCCTCTCTCATAACTTCACAGTGATTATTGTGGCACATTCTTCAACCAACAATTTTTAAAATTAAGTTAATCAAAAACAGGTGAAAAACTTCTGAAATCCTTTTAAAACAGAANTTCTTCAACCAACAATTTTTAAAATTAAGTTAATCAAAAACAGGTGAAAAACTTCTGAAATCCTTTTAAAACAGAACAATTATTATCATTTTTAAAACTTTTTAAATACACAGTTAGACTATTATCGCTAGATAGCGCATTAATTTTTAATTTATATTAATTAATTAAATTGCTTATTGTTTTCTTAATTNTTCTTCAACCAACAATTTTTAAAATTAAGTTAATCAAAAACAGGTGAAAAACTTCTGAAATCCTTTTAAAACAGAAAAATTATTATCATTTTTAAAACTTTTTAAATACACAGACTATTATCGCTAGATAGCGCATTAATTTTTAATTTATATTAATTAATTAAATTGCTTATTGTTTTCTTAATTNTAGACTATTATCGCTAGATAGCGCATTAATTTTTAATTTATATTAATTAATTAAATTGCTTATTGTTTTCTTAATTGTACCTTAAAATGCATCTTTAAATATTTGTAATAAAAATTACTTAGTATTTTTATAGTTATTTTATGTTTTAGTAATTTTACATTTTAAAAATTATTTTGGTTTGTTTTTAACTCCAAATATTTACTGAATATCTGTAATAAGTAAAATAAAAATCGATGGTGATTTAACCCATGTTCTACTAATTCGCCACATTACGCGAAATATTTATTTATCAAGCTGGCAACTTGGGCATAGCGTCTAAGCGTCTGCCGCTTATAATCNCGCCACATTACGCGAAATATTTATTTATCAAGCTGGCAACTTGGGCATAGCGTCTAAGCGTCTGCCGCTTATAATCCACTAATAAAATCAGTAGTAATCAGATGCAGTGGATTTGAAACAAAGTGCAAAAATATACCTTATAAATCAAATTGCAACTTATTAAAACAAAATTTGCGCCCAATGTATATCATATAATATATAATGCTAAAAAAATTTTCATATAATCAAATATTTAATGAATAATTAATTATTTGAAATCAATTTATTGAACTTAAATAAATCACTTTATTTGTTTTCAATTAATTGCATTCAATAACCNTTTAATTATTTGAAATCAATTTATTGAACTTAAATAAATCACTTTATTTGTTTTCAATTAATTGCATTCAATAACCTTTAAAGTCTACACATGAAAATTTATTAGAAACTTTTTAAGAGACCAGCGAAAAAGTAAAGTAAATTGTAGAAGTATCTGCGACTCTAGTACGAAATTAAAATAATTGGCTAAACCACAACAAAATTTCTTCGTAGGTATTATTTACATGTTCTTTTTTTAAAATATGTGTTCCATATTTTGTAACAACTTTAAAATGTGTGCACAAAACTTTTATTATTATGAGATTACTTCAACTAATCTAGTCATACAAGCCGTGATCAGCTATTAAAATTTGAGATTCAAGAAGATATAGAACATGTTCAAAACGAAATTCTTCAAGGAAAACGATACATTCAATAAATTGGAAGAGAAAATGACCGCGATTATGACGTTTGTATGACATCATATATATTTCAATTAATTGAATTGAATAAAGACTTAAGGAAAAATTGCATCGTGTGAAAAGACAGTATGTCATTGCCTTGTATTAACAATTTACAGAAGTTATTATAAAATGCAACATACAGTCAGACTTACATCGCATATTTTAATTGATATTTAAGTAATATTCAAAACAGATTAATATTGACATAACCACACGAGATTATAAAAATCGTTTCAGGCAGTATCTACATTAAATGTGTCTTATTAAGACGGAAAATACACGACAGTAAAATTATTTATAGTAAAAATGCTAAGCAACAGACTTTTAATCTTTTAATAACATTTAACACAGATTTTCATAAAATGCAACATACAGACAGATATAAAATAAATATTTTATATGTGAATATTTTCAAAACAGAGGAACCCTGACACACAAATTCACGAGATCATAAATAATCGTTGCAGACAATTTGTACACCAGCTACGTACATAATAATCTAATATGTATATAACTGCATTTCATCAGTAAGTTTGTATTTGAAATTTTTTCCAAACATATATCGCTTATTTTTCCCCAAAATATTTCGCTCATTTTTTCATGGNTAAGTTTGTATTTGAAATTTTTTCCAAACATATATCGCTTATTTTTCCCCAAAATATTTCGCTCATTTTTTCATGGGCCTTTCATGTTCATCATTTATACGTACAAAACAAAATTGATCATTAAATTTTAGTAATTGTTAATCAATATTATTTTAAGCATTTATGGCACATTTTCTCAATATTGCGTAAATTAACTAAGTGTGCCATTTTAGACCTTATTATAAGATTCGTTTAAAAATTGCACAAAATATTAATTAAATATCCCGTATATACTTGATGTCAAATGCTGAACATAGNGTAAGATTCGTTTAAAAATTGCACAAAATATTAATTAAATATCCCGTATATACTTGATGTCAAATGCTGAACATAGTAATAAGTCGGAAGGAACTTTACACTGCCACGGGTTTTTAACCTACAAACAATAAGATTCTAACGTTATCTGAACCGTCGGGAATAGTGATGCGGATGTCATCCGACGACTAGGTTAAGAAAAGTCAGAATATTACACAATATTCCTATTTCGAATAGAATGGACGCCATCTCACTTGGTGAGCACGAAGTCACAGTTCTCAGGATCGTGGGCCGAACGGCCATGTGACTGTATCCCCTAACACACACGGTACAAATTTATAAAAAAAAAAAAAACTCTGTATCATATAAGTAGGCCAGATTCTGACAGGTCTGCGAAAGTAGAGACACTGTTTACATCTGACTACATCTGACTACGTATGTATCCTTCCGCCATCATCCGATCGACCACATGGCAACGATGTTGTTAATTTTCATGCTGTCATTATCAGCCGATCCCCTTGTCAATGTACTGTTCGTGGGACGTGTAAGGCAAACTTGCCACTCAGAAATACGTAGCTGCGATTGTATATTAGTAATAGTGATTTGTACATAAATCATTAATCAGTAAATAATTAGTAGGTTATAAAAGCATATATATAAAATCTTGCAAAAAATCAAATATTTGCTAACTTTTTAAATTTATCCGAGACAGTGAATTTGGGTTAACATTTGTGAGACGATAGTTGTAGCTATTTTCACACTTTAGACGTTATAGCTAATATATTCGAGTTGGAAATATGTGACGTGGAATAACGTAACAATTGCTTAAAAACTATTTACGTGTGTCCCACTTTCTTCGGAAACAAGGAAATATGGTACAAGAACAATATGGCGTATAATTTATATAGACAAACGATTACCTGCCGAATATAAATTACAAGTACTCAAAATCGCTGTACACAAAATATATGTTACTTTAAAAACTATGCAGAGCTCCCGAAAAATAAAATTATTGTTATCTGTTCGTAAATGTATTATATATCGCGTACGAACTCCTATTCTTTTCTGGCTCGTAATGCTTCATAAAAAATCTGATAGATGGCGCGCAAAACATTTCAGGGTGAGGTCAGAGCCGCTTACTTCGCTAAATAGGTTGCGACTTTATAAAGTTGACTGTTCTTCTATTACTGGCTCGGAACGTCACGAATTTGAAATACATTTCGTCAAATTATTAGAAAAAATAATTCAACAATATTATGCAATATTTCTGTATGCTTTTGGAATTAATATCAAACACGTAAGGAAAACAGTTTTGGTGAGGGGGATAAGACATGAAAAATGGTTTTGAAATTGCGTTTCGTTTGGATACAGATCGTTTTAATGTACCTTTCATTTTGAACACCTATACATTTCTACTTTAGCACGAAGTTTAGTTTGTAACACCAACAACAGTTGTTTTATGACCATGTATAATAAAATGTATTAATTAATCTAAGAACTCTCCCTTATCACATTGTCTCCTGAATACCTTCAGACATTAGTCGAGTCCATGCAACGTCGTCTTGCGGCACTTCTGCGTGCTCGCGGGGGCCCTACACGATATTAGGCAGGTGTACCAGTTCTTTTGGCTCTTCAGTGTACATTACAAATTGCAGTTAAATAATTATGAGGACTACGCCAAATTTACAATTTTCAAATATAATCTGTTGAATGGTTTTGGTTGACTGAATATATTACTTGCAAATATTACTGAAAAGTCACGGATGACACTTTACTATTGGTGCAATGTTTGAAAAACATACCAGATCACTCAAGAAAATAAACCTTTGACTTGATGCTTTTACATGAGGTATTTATCCTCATCTGTCGAAGTGACTAAAAATTAACACAAATTCATCACTTTGCAGATGTCTGGCGCGTGAAGTGCATTACAAGGGTTTGGTACAAAACACATTATTCCTAAATAGCTGGAATTTTTTGGGGGCATCCAAACACCATGTTTAAAGTTCTCATTCAAACTCCAAGAATTATTTTTGACGGAAAAATGGCTAAAACAGGTGCTTTCAGAAACAGTTTCAGCAACAGATTTTTGTATACAAACACTTAAGAGTTGTCTTCAGAAACATATCGTACTTTCTTCTTATTAGTGTGCCTTCAAAATAAACAGGTTCACTGCTGAAAGTCACGTGTAGGCAGGCGAGTCAACGGCAGAGAGACAGCGTGCAAGTTGAGCGCCTTGTGGGTACAGGTAACGAAGCTAGTGAGTGAGGAGTGAGCAAGAGTTCGCCTTAGCGTCCGCCCGTTTCGAGGACTCGATTGCACAAAATAATTGCAGGTACTCGGAACTATTAATAGGAGATAAGGTGAACAGTGTAAGCATTGTGTTCTTACCTTCGCTTTCCTTGAGTTGTTTGAGGCTCGCCAGGTCTCTCTCTGCTTTGTTTGCGAATTCTTTCGATAGACGCCTTACTTACTCCCGTGTACTTTGCAGCTCTCCCTGTAGCTTTGTTAATAGGAATCAACAAATATTTATTCCTTGCCTCTTCATCACAAGCTTTTACAACACTCCTGGTGACTTCTCTTTCCTTACTGTGTATAACTTGTTTGTACCTCTTGGGCCGCGTGCTAATCACCATTGTCCACAGTCCGTCACTATTGCTAGGAGCGAGGGGTAGTGTGTTTTGTAAGATACATAGCAAGGCGTGGAGGGGGGCCATTGCCTCCCTAAACCCCGAACCCCCCTTGGTATTGGCCTTCCTCATTAACGCGCTGCAAGCCATCACGAGTCTTGGCGATAACATACACACAATGTAGCGTTGTTATATTTTACGTGTAAAGGTAAAAAAAATCTGAGGCCACTGCATCATATTTGGCACAGAAAATGTTACAATACTTACATTTTTATCTTTAAAAATATTGACGATGAAGATTTTGACATCGTTTTAAAATCCGGCGTTTTCAAGTTAATGGAAAAAAAATCCTTATAGTTCTTAGCTTACAGGAGATGTTGTGGTTTGAGTTCAGCAGATTATTTACACTAGTCTGAAAATTTATCTGAGAAATCTTCCTCGGCCGACTCAAGAAGACGTTGACGAGTCTTGGATTCAACATTCCGATCGAATTCAAATTCACTAGGTTTGGGTTGCTGTCGTAAATTGGTTCACCCTTAAGTCCCACAACTTCTGGACAACATAAAATTATTGATTTTTCAGACGTTTATTCACACAATAGCATGGCAACTAGTTTCTCACTTAACAAAACAGTCCTCCATAGATTAAAACTACAATGAGGGCTCCACGTTTACAGTAAGGAGTTAAATAATTTTGTGTTGAATGTTGATATTTCTAAGTACTTGTAATATTTTGTCCCTATTTGCAGACGATGCGGGTTTTTTATACAGCAAACACAATAGTCCAACTGTCGTATTATATGCAAAAATATCTGATTAAGGTATATAAATGGCTTGTAAACAAACTAACAATAAACATTTATAAGACAAATTATATGATTATTACAAAATAATTAAGTACTGACATCGAAACTTTTAACTAGAATATTAGCAACGTTCCTATTTCTCGAGTGAATGTTGCCAACTACTTGGGCCAGAAAATATATCATAAACTAGGCTGGGTTGAATATGTGGTACATACAAAATAAAAAATTGGGCCTGTTATTGGCATACTCAACTGTTTTAAAGAGATGCCATTATGGATCAATATACCCAAACTTTCATGTGTGTATGTAATATGCGGCCAAGGAATAAAAAGTGTTACAAAAGAACTCTACTACAAAAGTGGGCACTAAAAACACTATATGGTCTTCCATTTTTGACACCATCTTGTAGACTACATCAAATATGTAGATGAGTTTAGTTGAGAGAGATTTGGGCGGCTCTTAACGACGAGATATTGAGAGGCGATGAGGATTAAATGAGATAAGAATAGAGGAGCGCCGGAATGTAAGAGCGAGGGAAACAGGAGATCACCGAGAAAACCAGCTGGCCAACGGAATTGTCCGGCACGATTCCCACTTGCCGAAATCTGGGAATGGTAGACCGGGGATTGAACCCGGTTCGCTTCGGTGGGAGGGGAGCAGTCTAACCGCTCAGCCACCGTGGCCCCTGTCAAGTAAGTAATATCAAACCACAAAAAATGCAAGTTCATCTATAAAGTTTGACATATTTGTTAAATGTAACTAATAACATTCATTCAAACCTGTCTTTCACTACAAATAAAGATGTACATGAGTACAACACAAGACAAGCAAGCAACTTTCACAGGAAGTCAGTAAAAACAGTTAAATACGGGCGTACTAGTGTAATAGTGTGTCGGAGTAAATGTTATACAAATTTACCTAACAAAATTAAAGTAATCAAGAAAAAATATATTTGTAAAAATGGTCAAGCAGTATTTGCGATGCATGCATAATGAAGATGTTCAAATGTGAAAATGTAATTGCAATGCAAAACTAACCTAGGTAAAAATGAAAAGTTTTCGTAACACTTTGGAATAAATGTGTATGTAAAATAATAGTTTGCTAAAATATGTCTTAACTTGTAGCAATAAAGTAGTGTCTACGTAAAATAACTATTTACTGCTATTTGTATGTATAGTCTCCCAATAGAGCTTTGCTCTCTATAATATTTAAATAATAAATTTAAAAAAAAATAGTTGGTACCATGAATCCCTATAGTACCATCATTATTCCTGCGCATGGAATCTGGCGTAACAATCAACACTATAGTTACAGGCCTACAATAAAGCAAGTAAGCACCAATGGTAATTTGCACAAATTTCAGTACGTTAAATGGCAGCTTGTGTTGTGACCAAGCAAGGCATGTGACATTCACAGTATTTTCTGAATCAGGGCAGTGTATTTGCTTTGTGTTCTTTTATGGTGTCTCTAAGTTTGCTATGAACATGTGATAAACAAAACATTTGATTGTTTCTGTAATTACACCAAAATAATTACACAATTTAAAAAATATTTTATGCATAATCCCTTGAGAGTATTAGCCATTCAGCATTTGGATTGACAGATTGACATACATAACAACTATTGCAAAATAAACCTAGGAATTTGATTTAATCAGAGGTGTTCAACCTTCATCTAAGCTGGGTTAATCACAGGGTATAAACATAAATGTGTTATATAAGGGTGTGTCGCAGAATACTAATTTAAAACACAAATAAGTGTTTTAAAAGATTTTTGAGAAGTAAATGTTGTGGTGTTTCTCAGAGCATTTCAATTAGGTCACCTGATTGTACCTTCTTACTATATCTTATACTGCACTGTTATACTATTTTTGCTTGCCGCTCTGCAAGCATTTAGAATAATCACAGGAGCAAACAAGTCTTAAATGGCAGGTTTTTTGTGTCCATACTAGGACTTTGTTTTCAATGGGTTACATATTGCTAGATGATAACTTTAGCCGAGTGCAGGTCATTGCATAGGCATACTGACAGTAAATTGGTATTCTTAGATAAAGTATACTTTTTATAAAATAAAAATCTTTGTAAGTGAACCACTTTAATTTAATTACAATAATATTTGAAATTAGGATGCATCAACTTTTTCAGGAAGGACTTAAATTTCTTGTATTAGTCTACACATAAAAAATGTATTTAAAAAATATAATTAAATGCATATAATTGAAAAGTAAGTACTATGTTCTTAAGCATTAATGCAAAACACTTCATGCATGAATAACATGTAAATGTTGCAATGTATGTGGCAGCGCTTGCATATCGTAGTTTAAAATACAACTCGCTATGAGTTTCTATGCTAGTGCTATAGCTGAAAATTTATAAAATGGAAAGGTTATACAATATATCTTTACACAACTACCAAAATTAAACCCTGCCACCTTTACATTTGTAGGTTCAATATAGGTCTGTTAAAGTTTGCATGTTATGATCCGAATAAAAGTCATACTCGATGTGTTTTGCATCATTAGGGTGAAGTTACACAAATTACGTAAGTGGTTCACATGCACCCATCCAGCCAATGAAGTCGTTTTTGTTGTTCATAAAATCATGTATGTATTATGTTTTCGTACGTGTGTACGTACATTGTTGAATAATATAAAAGACTTTGTCGTATTAGTTGGTTTGCCTACTTTAATAAGACAAACCACATGAGACACGATTTGTTATTATAATAACTTTAAAGTCTATTCATTATTCAACTATCACAAAACGCCGTATAACGTAAATTATATTTAAACTCGTATATGTTCGCAGTGACTTAGTGCGCATAAAAATGCGGCGAATTCTAACAGCTGATCAAGCAGGCCTGTATTTTTCTTTCGGCCATGGCCAGTTCATTATGAATAACTTTTATTGTAGTGTCAGCCTCTTTGGCGGTGTCCTTCGCAATATTTAGTTGATCAATACGCGATTCTACGTGTTTCGCTAACGAGTCAAACAAAATGTTTGTTAGTGGTGCGCTCACATCTGGCTATCGTACATTTAATAGTGGTCAAACGTCCCTCAGTTTTTTTTCGTTAACTTGATGTGTTTCGCGAATTATGTACGTTTCCCAACTGTTCAGCATTCTCTTCTGCTTGTTTTCCAATTTCGTCTATAACTGTCTTACTTTCAGTGATTTTGTGTTTTCAGCAACGCAATTTCAGAAATCGTTATGGTATTTCTAGTTTCCATTTCTTTTAACATTCGTGAAGTTACCATTTCTGTAACTTTAACTGCGGAGGCTTGTCGAGTCGGACTGTTTTCCACCTCCATTTGATATTTTTCAAACATCGCATTAATTTGTTCGATCTGATGTCCTAACAGCGAATTCACCGTATCTATTTGTGCTCGAATTTCGATTTTTAGTTGCAAATTCTGTTCTGCGAGTTCAGATTGAATTAGGATTCTCAAATTATTGTTTTGGGAACGTGATTCAATTTGCGTATTCATTATCTGAATCATGTTTATCAACTGAGCAAACTTTCTTTGGCCCTCATTTTCAGCATTCATTCTAGCTAGAATCATCTGTGTTATTAGAAACGTCTATGAGAGTAAGGTTAACATTTTCGGTCGTTTTGACCTAAGAGTTTTCCTCCATGCTTTCAGTGTTTGTAGTTGCTTCCTGTGTTTCTACTGTTTGATTTGTGCTCTTCATGTTCACGTTACGCTTTCTACTTCGTAACAAATATGGATCTTGATAGTGACTGACTGGCATAACCTAAATTTACAAGTCTTTATGTGGTTTTTAGAGTGAAATAATCTACTGAACTATGTTCTGGCCCTCACCACGTTGGGCAGACATTTTTTATTACTCTATGTAGCGTTGTTATATTTTACGTGTAAAGGTAGAAAAACAAAGAGGCCACTGCATTATATATGACACAAAAACTTTTACCATACATTGCTACCTATAAAAAATGTGGTGAGCAGATCTAGTAAATTAAATTTGACATCGTTTTAACATCCGGCTAGGGTAGAGTGTAGTTATATAATCAAACAAGTAAATTAAATAAAGATTTTTAAGTTAATTAAAAAAAATCATTAGAGGCTCTTAGTTTACAGGAGACCTTGTAGTTTGAGTTCATCTGATTATTTACACTAGTCTGAAAACCTATCTGAGAATCTTCCGCGGCCAACTCAAAAAGACATTGACGAGTCTTGGATTAAACATCTCCGGTCGAATTCACCGGGTTTGGGCCGCTCTCGTACATTGGTTCACCCTTAGGACCCACTACTTCTGGACAACATAAAATTATTGATTTTGAGAAGTTTATTCATATAATAGAATGGTTCTTCCCTTTCTTCACAAAATTTGTGATAATTTTTCTTTAGTTTCCTTGGCAACTAGTTTCTTACCTAACATAACAGTCCTCCATAGATTAAAACTACAACGAGGGCTCCCCTTTTACAGAGTTAAATTTGTGTTAGATATTGACATTTGTAAGTATTTGCAATATTTTGAGCGATGAAATAAAAATTTATTACAACAGACAGATTTTCTGCTCTTGAAATTGTTGGAGACGATAACTGTAGCCAAGTAGAGCACACATCTTCAAATAGTGGGAAAAAACAAAAACCAAATCTGAGTGTATACAACGAAAATCTAACCAGAATAAATGTTCAACTGTCATCAACCAAACAATGTAGTTCTCAAGAAGATAATAAAGTATTCTTATTCTCAGCTAGTCAAGGCAGACATATGGCGGAAAAGATTAGGGCAAGGCGTATAAAGAGAAAGGTAAATGTATGTGGGATAGTTAAACCAGAAGCATCATTTTCAGAGGTGAAAAAAAAAACACAAAAAATCAACTGTGAACATCTTACAAAGAAGAACCTTGTTGTATTGTATGCAGGTGGCAACGATGTGTATAAAATGAGTCTAGTAACATGCTTGTAAACGGAAAGAAACTTTTACCTGCCCTTAGTCACACAAGGGTGAAAGTCTGTAATATTTCGCAAAGACATGATATGTTGCCAGGTGCATGTGTTAACTTGGAAATTGCGAAAACAAACAAAACAATTCAAGACTTCTGTTCGAGATTTTCCTATGTAAGAGTTATGGACGTATTCAGTTTACCTACGGACGCATTCACACGTCATGGCTTACATAAAAAAAATGGTTGCCTGTAAAGTCGGTTTTACGGGCGAAGATTTTACGTGACAACGTAGTGCTGCGCGCGNATACGTCATGGCTTACATAAAAATCACAAAAGGGAAAACACTGGTTGCAGAGGAAATACTGAAGTGCTTTAATGTTGAAACCAGATCACAAGCAGATAGATGTTGTTATAGCCGGTTATCATGAGTCAAAAAACTAAATATTGGTCCTAAACTGTTTTGTATTACTGATAATAACCCGTTTAATTCAATAACTCAGATACGCCCTTCAGGCGTCCATGTAACAATAATATTCCAAATGTAGCATTCTGACAGCTGCTGGGATATTTTTTAATCTATGGTATTCTCACTGTGCCAATTATATATTTATATGGAGTATTACTCTTTATTTTCATAGAAAACATAAATATTGTAAGAATAATGATATTCATAAACGTTATACCCGAACAAATAAAAATGTTTATCTACAGAGGGTCAATAAAATAAAAACCCTGAAATCTGTGAGCAATGCTCGTGTCAGATTATTTATTAAATTACCATCAACTCTAAAATATATTAAGCAGTACTCTACATTTAAACTTGAGCTATTTAGATTTCTCATAGACAAGTCATTTTACAACATGGAAAATTTTGTACAATCATGATTTGTGTAAATTGTACTTGTATTTTAATTATTTATTTGTAACATGTTGCATGTCTGTTTTGCTTCTGATTAACATTATTATTGTTTTACTTTATTTTATATGTTTTGTATTTATCTGATTCTAATATATTTATTTTGTCCTATTTGACAAGTTCTATAGCATGTATTTGCCCTGTGGAATGATAAATAAATGAATGAATGGATGGATGAAAAGCTGTAGTATCGAAGTTTAAAGGAATGCAACATGAAATGCGTTGTTTGTTCACAGATACCTACTCAAGAATTACTTCCCTGCTCTTGGTTATTCCTGCATTTGCTACAGATGAACGGTCTTTTTCTATGCTTCGGNTACCGAGCGTTACACTTTTTCATAAGTGACTCCCAGCCGCAACCTAATTTAAGACGTTGTCACGTCAAAATCACAAAAGGGAAAACACTGGTTGCAGAGGAAATACTGAAGTGCTTTAATGTTGAAACCAGATCACAAGCAGNAAAATCACAAAAGGGAAAACACTGGTTGCAGAGGAAATACTGAAGTGCTTTAATGTTGAAACCAGATCACAAGCAGATAGATGTTGTTATAGCCGGTTATCATGAGTCAAAAAACTAAATATTGGTCCTAAACTGTTTTGTATTACTGATAATAACCCGTTTAATTCAATAACTCAGATACGCCCTTCAGGCGTCCATGTAACAATAATATTCCAAATGTAGCATTCTGACAGCTGCTGGGATATTTTTTAATCTATGGTATTCTCACTGTGCCAATTATATATTTATATGGAGTATTACTCTTTATTTTCATAGAAAACATAAATATTGTAAGAATAATGATATTCATAAACGTTATACCCGAACAAATAAAAATGTTTATCTACAGAGGGTCAATAAAATAAAAACCCTGAAATCTGTGAGCAATGCTCGTGTCAGATTATTTATTAAATTACCATCAACTCTAAAATATATTAAGCAGTACTCTACATTTAAACTTGAGCTATTTAGATTTCTCATAGACAAGTCATTTTACAACATGGAAANTATATTAAGCAGTACTCTACATTTAAACTTGAGCTATTTAGATTTCTCATAGACAAGTCATTTTACAACATGGAAACTTTTGTACAATCATGATTTGTGTAAATTGTCCTTGTATTTTAATTATTTATTTGTAACATGTTGCATGTCTGTTTTGCTTCTGATTAACATTATTATTGTTTTACTTTATTTTATATGTTTTGTATTTATCTGATTCTAATATATTTATTTTGTCCTATTTGACAAGTTCTATAGCATGTATTTGCTCTGTGGAATGATAAATAAATGAATGAATGGATGGATGAAAAGCTGTAGTATCGAAGTTTAAAGGAATGCAACATGAAATGCGTTGTTTGTTCACAGATACTCAAGAATTACTTCCCTGCTCTTGGTTATTCCTGCATTTGCTACAGATGAACGGTCTTTTTCTATGCTTCGGANTACTCAAGAATTACTTCCCTGCTCTTGGTTATTCCTGCATTTGCTACAGATGAACGGTCTTTTTCTATGCTTCGGAGATTGAAAAATTATAAGCGAATTACAATGTGTAAAGGGCGATTGAATCACTTGAGTATATTAAATTGTTACAAGGAAATTGTGGATGACGTTAACACTAAGAGTCTCATGTCAGGGTTTGTGAATAGAAATGCTTATCGCGTGGAGCTGTTTGGAAAATTTTAGTGAAAGTAAGCAAATCTATTTTAATATTGTTTAGTATTTACTAGATAGTTGTCAGGACTAGAAATATGACTCTACAGAAAGAATTTGATATGTTGAGATGCTTTTATATCCCAATATTTGTATTATGTATGAAATTGCACAGTAGAGCTGATTTTTACCGTTTACTTGGTGTTACGTTATAAATTTTGTATAACTTTTTATTCCTACCATAAATACTTTGTAAATAATTTATGCAATTTATAGAACATTTTTCTTGCTGGTTAGCGATTATTGTTTATTGATGAACATCTTGCATTATGGACAGCTCTTGATGGTACGTAAAGAAAGAAGCAATTTTAATGACACTATTAAATGGTATTAACTTTATTCATAATAATACTTGTAAGCTGTATATGCTATTTATTTGAGACTTACATAAAAATTTTTAGTAAAATTTTATATTTTAACAAATATACTAAATTAACATTTCATATATAAGTGTGTTACTAAAAACAAATTATTACAAACAAGAACGAGTTTTGTATTGGTTTATCTGTCCTCAATAAGGACAAATGGCAAAGGAATAAATTATCTCCCTCCCCCCCANCCACCCCAAAATTTTTTTTAAACATAGTAGAAAACTTAAGTACTTTATATTTTACGCAAAAATGTCTTGCAGTATGACAATAGTAATAATGCATAAAATAAATTTAATTTGCTGCAAATAAAACAATGTGAAACACTGCTGTCTTTACGCAACTCTTTAGTTGCTTAATCTTCCTTTCGATCAACATAAAATACTTTTTCGCATTAGTTACTTTATTTCTTATTTTAATTAGGTAAATCACATGTCACAATCTGTTATTTAACAACTTTAAATTGTTTCCAGTATTCGATTCACGCAGAATGCTATAGTCTGTCATTTTTACATTCGTGCGGGTGCGTAGTGAACGTAGTGAGCAAAACGCGATGCGTTTGAACTGCCTAGCAAGCAGGTCAGTATTTTCTTTGGCAGTACCATGTTCAAAATAATGCATTTTATGGAACGACGGTCAGGTGTGTGACTGCATCACGGACATATTCAAACTGTAGTCAATTCTCGGTTTCTTCACATTGTTTTAATCAAACGTGTGAAAAATCCCTCTGTGTATGACGTGTTTAGTTGCTTCCTAAGTATGTCGTGTATCACAAGCGTTTTATACTTGTGTTAACATTAAGGTATTTTATTTTTGATTATNGTTGCTTCCTAAGTATGTCGTGTATCACAAGCGTTTTATACTTGTGTTAACATTAAGGTATTTTATTTTTGATTATGCTGAGCTCTCTTATATTTTATATGTAAATTATAATATTTCATTTGTTATTAATATCAAGAGAAAATAGGCGTGTTGGTAATGCCTAGTAATAAATAGTTCTTATGCGAAATATTATTAAACTGTTTGCACACGAATGCGGTGGGTGAGTTGTACCTCTGATGTAATTTTCTAGACTTTGTTACGGTTTATTAACTTAGTTAAGTCTTGTTTGCATGAGGCGGAGGGATATCTTGGAAGTAGAACTTTAGCACGGCTTCACAAAAGTGTAAAGTAACCGTGAATGGATTATTATACGCAACCAAATTGAGGACGTGTTCGAATTGGCACTTTTAGTTTACTGAAAGGTTACGTTATTCGAATGTCAACTAAAATTATTATGACTTAGGCCTATTTAGTTTTAGTATGTAACGAACTTGCTAAAACACGGCGTCTTAATTGAACGCTACTAAATACTAAAATACTAAATTACCAATTCGAACTCAGCCTGAACCGTACTAACATGCCCGATATCGATTGCCCTGATACATTCTCTCGCTATGACGTGTTCTCAGTTGTCTTTCATTTCTCTCGTTCTTGGACCTCGGCTGGGCTCGGCGCCTCTGGTATGACGCTCCTTTGTACAGCTGTTGCGCTGTCCGTGTAGTTCAAGAAGAGCCGTCAGATGGCGCGCAATACCACCAGACGGTGCTGCTGCGCAGCAAAGGTGGCGAAACGTTCCGTGTTTGATGGTAGTTGATTGTTGTTGGTCCAGTGGAGTGTGGTTTGTCCTGTTGCGTGTGTTGATGCTAGCAAGTGAAAAAATAGTTTATGGTGACATGACATGGGAGACATGATTAAAAACAAGTTTTGGTGATGATGTGTGTAAACAGTGTACGATATTTAAGTAGTTGATTGATCCTGTCGTTGTTATACTATCACATAGTGCCTTGTGTGATCAAGTTACAGTTAGTTCTGTTGGGAAACTTCGAAGNGTCCTGTCGTTGTTATACTATCACATAGTGCCTTGTGTGATCAAGTTACAGTTAGTTCTGTTGGGAAACTTCGAAGAGTTTCATCTCAGGGGCACAGGTTAGTCAGTTTCGCGGAAAGCAGTGTATTTTGCGAGATCTGAATTCAGTGACTAGCGGTAAAACTGTTTTGTGTTCAACGTCAACGGCGTGCCTCGCAGTCCACGGAGTGTGTAAGTATGGTTTTATTTTAATTTAAGTTTTTAAAGTATAATTTTACGTGTTGTTTTTTCATGCATGCACACGATTTTTNAGTATGGTTTTATTTTAATTTAAGTTTTTAAAGTATAATTTTACGTGTTGTTTTTTCATGCATGCACACGATTTTTTATGGAATATTAGCGTGCTGTTTCAATTTTAAACCCCACGTATTGTATGTTACAGTACAGTGTATAAGTAANTTTTTTATGGAATATTAGCGTGCTGTTTCAATTTTAAACCCCACGTATTGTATGTTACAGTACAGTGTATAAGTAAGTTCGTATGATAATCCTCTTCCGTTAAACACCAGTCAAGTTTTTCTTCAAGGTGAAGATAGCTATCTTCGTAATTTCTCATCCCCACTTATTGTCCAGGGCGCCAGTCAGACGAGCAAACGTGCCGCGCGTACTTAATTGCAGTGACCTTGAAAAGTAGACACTGTTTCCGGTCCGTGATCTGTGTACGGGAAGGCGAACTGGAGAGCAGGCCGAGATTGAAACAAACCGTAATTATTGTGAACAGTAGCATTGTGTTGGCTCGCGGACAGCCACTGCACGTGGAGCCACAGGAGGGAATCGTAGGGGCGGTGGTGAGCTCCCACAACGTGTGCCTTTGTGAGAAACACACCCTAGTCCCCTCGCGGCGCGAAGAGCAGCTGGCCTGCCTCCTCGCATTCCACACATTCCTTTTCGCTTCCCCTCCTACGCAGACCGAACCCTCTTTTGCTCCAAAGCGCCTTCACACCCTTGTAAAGCTTTGCTGATACTTTGTAAAGACGCAGTACTGGATTGAAATTTGATTGAAAGTTCCGAAGTTTTCACCTGGGAATGAACTGAAACGGTACATAACATAATTACACTCGTGTTGTATTATCAGATAAATTGGGAAATGTTATTTCCAAGACATACTTTATCATGTTCCAAGTAACATTTTGCGCACGTGTTAAAGGACTGCAGATTTTAAACAGCATTTTGTTTTCGCCTGAAGCAGAGTCAACATGGATGAGGAAAGCCGTACAAGTTCCTGGCATGTCTGAAGAATGGTTATGATGAGCTAGCTATATCAACGTCACCATCGGAACTGTCATGGGATAATAAATGGAACATCCTGAGAATATCTCCACATCACAGAATTATTTGACATTCCATTCACAGGAATACCAGTCTGTAAAATACCATGCCCTTTAGAACCTCGTTTCGAACCGTGGACCCAGGGCATAGAGGCTGGCCAGTGTGTGGATATTTTTTTAATGGGAGGANTTTAGAACCTCGTTTCGAACCGTGGACCCAGGGCATAGAGGCTGGCCAGTGTGTGGATATTTTTTTAATGGGAGGACAACGGAAGGGTTGTAAATATCAATTAATTTTCAGATTGGTCGTTATTAAATTGGTTAGATCTACCTAAAACTATAGAGATGTTTAAGTACTACAAGATAAGTATATTTAAAGACAGTAATATACACAACAGGGAACACCTGTGGAAGGTTCTACGGAATATTTGTACATAGTCATTTTACTTTATGTGGTATCGTCAGTTAATCTGTCTAATATAGTTATGATGACTTACATAACAGGTGTNACATAGTCATTTTACTTTATGTGGTATCGTCAGTTAATCTGTCTAATATAGTTATGATGACTTACATAACAGGTGTTTATAAGTGGCATTCTTACAAATACGCGTGTGCCGAAAATAACATTCGCAGAATATTTTGTGAAGTTTCATGCCTACCACCTTATAGTGATAGCCAAAGTATATGAGAGTCGACGTGAACCGTGACTCAGCCACTCTACGTATAGGCGAATTCAAGCTGAAAGATGGCTAAATCTATGCAAGTTTGTTTTGCAGTTGTGTCTTTTTACGGCTACTGTTTATTGGAATTTTTTTGTTTTCAGTCCGTTGCGGTGAAGCTCGTATGTAAAGGGAAGTGGTGGGTGGGATTGACAAGTGCATTTATAAAGGCTTCGGGAACCACCGCGTAGGTGTTGGTTCCTTGCGCGTGCTGAACATAAACAGTTGAGTGTGGACATTGCAGCGGAACGGCCGTGGGGAGCACGAATCCTCGTGGGGCCGCGATGGCTGAGTGGTTAGCCTGCTCGCCTCCCACCAAGGAGAACCGATGTTCAATCCCCGACCGGGCCACTCCCGGATTTTCGCTTATGGGAATCGTGCTGGACGATGCCGCTGGCCGGCGGATTTTTTCGAGGACCTCGCGTTTCCCCTGCCCTTTCATTCCGGCGGTGCTTCATACTCACCTCAGTCACCCTCATCGGCTCTCAAGACCTCGTTAAGAGCCGCCTAAATCTCTTCACTCACTCACGAATCATCGAGTACATAATGCGAGTCCCACACTCTTCGGGAATGTTAAAGTGTTGCCATCGCCTGTGACGGGAGAGCAAGCTGAGGTAGAACCGAACTGTTCAGAACCACACCATTGTGTTGTCCCGTGAAATGCCACCGCAAGTGCCTCTTCGTGAACAGACACCTAGCTTCCAGCAGGGCCACGTGGTTCGTCGGCCAGAGAACACCATAGATATATGATTCGGGTTCGCGGTTTAAATGAAAACAGTAGTTTATTCACTGTCCGAATTTGGGAAACTTTCATATACCGATAGTAAAGGTTTGTGTATATCCAGATCCTTGGCCCGGACGGGATCTAGGGCATAAGTTGTGGTAGACTGATTTTCGTCTTCTACGTATTACTTGACCAAGTCAAGTGTGCAGCCGTGAAAAGGGCGAGACTCGAGAGCTTGTATAGCTGTTGAGAGGGGAAGAAACAAAGGGAATACCGGAAATTCAATACTGTCAGACTGAGTGCAAACTTTGCGGGCCTTGTGGATTTTGTTAAAGCATATGTTTTGTAGCACTAAAATAATTTTGCTAGAATTTGCTTGTTTAAATGTTTTAAAAATTAATTAGTAAAATATATATTTGTCATTCAAATTTAGGCATATTTTCGTTCTGGATGCTTCAGAAAGCATATTTAGCCAAAAAACCTTAAGTGAATTCATACAAACAATTTTTTTTTTTTTTTATGTATGCATTCTACTTTCATAGGTAACATACATAAATCACTTTTCTCACGATTTTAGTAGCACGTGTATTAAGTTTTCATTTTAGTCGGGTGCAGTGCTCCATTGGTGGCCGCTTTCCTTACACCTTAACAGCTGTGTAAGCAAAGCAACAGGCAAGACGTGCAACTTAAATGTATTAAATATATTGTTACAAAGGACTGAGGGGCGTATCCGAGTGCGTGAGGGATGGAGGTCGTAATAAAAATAAAAGAACTAAATTCAATAATTATATTTATTCTGAATGCTACAAACAGTCAAACATATGTTATTTACCAGTCTGATCGCACTGTTAACTCTTATTATTCTTATTGAGCGCAATATTGAATTACTATCGCCATCTCAATTAAAGTCTTTGTTACAGTTTGCACTCTTGCTAATGTCCCTTAAACTGCTATTTTATTTCCACACGTTTAGTTAAAACTGTCTATTTCCATCTTCCCGAATGTCTTTTCATTCACGCATGCAGTCCACAGCCCCGCAAATCAGCCCCACTCTTCACTGCACACAAGCTCGCCGATGCAGTCTCGCAGATCGCTGCAGTCGTCCCTCGCTGCTCCGGAATCGCCCAACTTTCGCTTCGGTTGCACGAGACGCCAAACTCTCGGCTCTTAATCACATACACGTCAGAGACCCGCACGTAGTATTTATACTTGAGGTAGGTGCCGTCTAGAACGTTCTCAGCAATCAGAGTTGTTCTGGAGAAGGTAATGGTGATGACATTCCTGCGTGGTAAATTGAGAAATATGAGTTTCCCAGGGCCAGCTAGGCTCCAGCTGCGATAAGTTTATCGGCGTGTGCGGCGGCGTCCTTTATAATAGGCTGCTGTCCTTCACTTCCACTCGCTCGCGTGGGATGCGAAGCCTCGAGTGCGTAACAATATGTAATAAGCATAAAGTCTTCTTATTCTAAGATAGCATCTTATGANTGGGATGCGAAGCCTCGAGTGCGTAACAATATGTAATAAGCATAAAGTCTTCTTATTCTAAGATAGCATCTTATGACCAGTTGGTTGCATAAATATGTCAAATGTAATACGGTTCGAAGGACGAAGACAGTGACGCAACTAGCCTACTAGTTNCCAGTTGGTTGCATAAATATGTCAAATGTAATACGGTTCGAAGGACGAAGACAGTGACGCAACTAGCCTACTAGTTTTTCGGGTTCTAATGTGAGCTGAATATATAAATGGAATAAGTTTTACATTTTTAAGAAAAAACTAAGGAAGTGTCAAGTTGGAATCAAAACGAGACGAGCTTTCTTTGGATGATGTCCTGAACCGTAGAACAAGTGTTGTCAGGAGATAATAAATTTATGTTAAATTGTTGACGTTTCAGATGCACTCCAGTTCTCGCCTTCGGCGGAGATTTGTTTGTACAATTATAAAAGGCCCAGAATTATTTATAACCTGTAAATATCTGCATGTTGTAACGAACTATCCAAAGTGACGACTGCTATTTCTTGCTTTGATTTGAGTTCAGTCAAGTGGTTTTTCCTTTACGTTCTGATAATTCAGTAGCTACTGTTAGCGTCAACTGCTGGCGGGTGAATTTACGGGGAGCGGGGTTAGGCCGGCGATGGGAAACGCGGTGTGCGACCGACGAAGGGAAAGCTAGCTGCGCGCACCGTCTGATGCCGTGCTCAAACATTAGTCTCCCTATTATGCATTTGCCAGCCTGGTGCTGTGCTCTAACATTATTCTTCGTATTTTCATTTGCGCGTTCGCCGACGTGCGCCTGATATTTTTGTAACAGTTTGTACACAACCGGGCCGTCACTAATATGAGATGCCGCCGGCTGCTGAAGCACAGCGATCTAGGGAGGCGAGCCGCCAGAACTTGCGGCACTCACAGTAGTTTGTCAGCCTCTTCAGCGCAGCATTAAGTTGTGGCAACTAGCTATAGCAGACCGTTACTAGACCTGTGAGGAAAGCGAACTGATAACTTTAATTATTCTAGCTGTGTTCTTTTCTTTAAGCTGGTTATTTCATACTAGTCTGTTAAAAAATATTTGTAGCTTCAGCTTTTTCGTTGCGGTTTTTGTAGTAGGCTCATTTTACACAAGACAATTCCATTCATAATTGCAAATACAGATTCTTGTTCTTTTAAACTTTTGTTATACTACTGTTTGATACTCTATTATAAAAAATTACAGTTTAACAAAAGATTCCACAATCAAGTTAGTCAAATAGGCACCTTTTCGTTCGACCACATGTTGCTCTATTGCTAGCATGTAGAAAGCAAGTTACGGGATGTCTGCGACAGTCACGTCTGCAGTTTATAGTAATGTGTGCCATGCCATCAGGGGCGTCGACCTGGTTCAACTTTAGGGGAGGGCAAGATTTTTTTTCTCCAATGTAGCTTTCTTAAGGGCTCCACCAGGNGCGTCGACCTGGTTCAACTTTAGGGGAGGGCAAGATTTTTTTTCTCCAATGTAGCTTTCTTAAGGGCTCCACCAGGTTCACATGAAGTGCGTTGCAGAGGTTTAGTAGAAAACACATGATTTCAAAAAACGGTTGGATACTTTGTAGTGGTGGNTCACATGAAGTGCGTTGCAGAGGTTTAGTAGAAAACACATGATTTCAAAAAACGGTTGGATACTTTGTAGTGGTGGTTAAACACGAAAAGCATTTAAGAAACTTTTTACGACCAAAGACAAGTTTTAAGTTTTCATTTAATCTCCAAGGACTATTTTTTGGGCGTGAAAATGGCTAAAACGGGTGTTTTCTGAATCACTTTTAGCAGCTGAATTTTCCTTAGAAAAACTTTGAGTTGTTTTTATACACACATGATACTTGTATCTTTATTAATGTGTCATAAAAACTTAAGAGTTATGGCTTAAAGTCACTTTCAGGTGAGTCGCTGACGGAAAGACTGCACATCAGTTGTGCGTCTTGCGCGTAGAGGTGACGAGGCAGGTGGTAAGTGATCAAGAGTCGGCTTAAGAGCTCATGCTTTTCGAGGACTTCGCAATGTAGCTGTAGGCAGTCGGAACCCTGGAGTTGTAAGTGGTTGGCGAATATCCAGTATTTATAACGTTTAAGGCAAACCTTATTGATCGATATGTTTAAATGTTTCCAATGGCAATAAAATAGCTTTTTTCAAATAATTTTTGCAAAATATTCCTAGCTAGGCCTAGTTTTCGATTTCAGTAGTGCGTTTGCATGGACTAGTTCTCTTTATTAAAAAAAANAAAATATTCCTAGCTAGGCCTAGTTTTCGATTTCAGTAGTGCGTTTGCATGGACTAGTTCTCTTTATTAAAAAAAATAAAGTATAATTGATAAATGTGCATGTTTTATCTTTTTATATTTACCTCTATTTTGCAACACATAAAATATTTCTGTTAGTTAGTTCCAAGCCAAATATTCAAACACTAGAAAAAAAAAAAACCAAAAGCTTTGCTGTATTCATGTTCCTGGCATACTCACTGATAAACAAGTACCCAGCACTCGTCNGGATAAAAGAGGGGGGGGGGTGGAAGACAGTCTACCTTTCAGAGATCAAGGCAAAGCGAAACACATTGCAACTATAGATTTGAGTACCTGGCTCTTTAACTGTGTTGCAGTGTGTTTAAAAACCAGTAAACTTGCCCCAAAAATCTTAAGGTACGTGGAAAAAAAATACACTACAGATTAGTCGTTGATGGTACTTTTAAGACCACGCACATTGGAAACATTTTAATCCCCCCCCCCCTCCAATTGTTTAAAACGGCTTTTAGACTGCTGTTTCTCAAAACATACGATCCGGATTCATGCGAAACTACTATAGAGGAGTGCATTCCACTTTGCTACAGTGTTGCGTCCAATAAAATAATAGGGCCATTCCTTCAAGTCCCATAGTTCCAGCGGTACGGCGGGAAAACTGCAAGCGAGTAACTTTGCGCGGTCAGACTACTCGCCTCCCACCTAGGCGAACCGGGTTCGATTCCCGGCGGAGTCGCTCCCGGATTTTCGCACGTGGGGATCATGCCGGACGATGCCGCTGGTTTTCTCTAGGATCTCCTGTTTCCCTTGTCCTTGCATTCCGGTGCTTCTCCAAACTCACCTCGTTTTATCCTCATCGGCTCATAAGACCTTGCTGTTAAGAGCCGCCCAAATCTCTCCACTCCACAACTTTGTGCTTAGAGGCGATATCGCTTTACATGCGTCGGCTGGCGTCGTCCGTAGAGCTTCATCAATTTTTGCCTCACACAAACGCACAGTAGTTGAAATAGTACGATCTGGGACACCTGGATGCTGGATGGGNAGTTGAAATAGTACGATCTGGGACACCTGGATGCTGGATGGGGATAAGGAAACAAGCCGGCGCTCATCTTGTCACGCGGCCATTCCCCCCCCTTTTTTTTCCCCCTCAAAAGCGACCAAAATCTTAATAATTTGCCTCAAAATTTCCCGAATTTCTTTCCAAACTGACAAAATTTTTCACAAAATGTGTGTTTTGCACAATGCGGCCGACTTTTGTACAAATTCCAACAATGACTCCACAATGTGGCTAAGTGATTCCTTTTTGGGAAATGAGGAGTGAAGAAAGGAGTGGAGGTGTTACCCTGACATTCACGCTCTATCATTCCATGCCAGCACCATCCATCTTGCCTGAAGAATATTCGAGTTCATTGCCCCGTCATGCAACTTCTATCATTCATTCTGGTCTCCTTTCACCTGGCATCCTGGCGGTGACAAGTCTCATGCTCTGTCATTCCACCTTGGTTTTCTCATATACCTTCTGGTTTCCTTTATCTGGCACTTGTCTNGGACAAGTCTCATGCTCTGTCATTCCACCTTGGTTTTCTCATATACCTTCTGGTTTCCTTTATCTGGCACTTGTCTATGGCAAAAAATTTGGCCAAACATTCAAATTCATATATGGTGGAAGACCTTTTCTCTTGGGGAGTAAGAGTGCGGGACGCAAATGCAATCGGCTGACGACAGCCATCAATCTCCTGGGGCAAGACTGCTCCTATTGCTTGACTTGAAGCATCTGTTTGAAGGATAAATTCCTTGCTAAAATCTGGCATACATAATACAGTAGGATGGATAATATAATTCTTGAATGTGTCAAAGGCCTTTTGCTGCTCCTCACCCCATTCAAATTTAACATAATTTTTTCTCCATTTATTAAGAGGTGCTGCCTTTTAAGCTAAGTTGGGAAATAAATCCGGCTATACCTTTAACACCTCGTGGTGGACGAAAATCTTTAATGGATTTTGTCCTTTCTGGATCAATGGAAATTCCACTGAAAGAAATATTATGTCCCAANCTTTCTGGATCAATGGAAATTCCACTGAAAGAAATATTATGTCCCAAAAATGAAATTTCTTGAACTGCGAATTTTACTTTAGATGGATTAACAGTAAAACCTGCCTTTTGCTGCTCGAAACTGTCTGAATAAATGACAACATCATCCAGATAGTTATAGACAAACTTGAATTTTACATCATGAAAAATTACATTTAAAAGCCTGGTAAGTACTTGAGCACCTGTGGCCAAGCCAAACGGCACACGAGTAAATTGATACAGGTTCCAAGGTACACAGAAACTGGTAATTGGCGTGGAATCTTTTCACAAAAGGATTTGGTGATAGGCCACATTAACATCTATAGTTGCAAAGAATTTTGCTTTTCTAAACCAATTAAATGCCAAGTGGAGATCAGGAAGAGGAACTCATTAAATTTTGATGTTTTTATTAAGTTTTCGGTAGTCCACAACCATCCGATGTTTCCCATTGGGTTTTGGTACCAAAATGGCTGGACTAGGATATTGGGAAATATATAGTTCCATAACACCTTTATCTAACAAATATTTAACTTTATTTATTAACATTCCCATCTGCGGTGGTGCCAATCTATATGGATTACACTTGACATTTTCCTTGTTAAGCAGTTTTATCTGATACTATAACAATTTAATGAGGCCTAACTCAGTGATAAGGACCTTGGGNCATTTTCCTTGTTAAGCAGTTTTATCTGATACTATAACAATTTAATGAGGCCTAACTCAGTGATAAGGACCTTGGGCAAACCTTTACACAATTTCTCAATAGCAGAACACTGTTGTTCTTCAAGATGATCAAAAGATTCTACTAATTGATTGGACTCTGCTCTACAATCAGGAGAAACACTTTGCTTTAGTTTAGAGCCCACCAATGGAATTTTTGTGTCCGGAGAAAACGTAAAGAAAACATGTTCATCCTGAATATCAAGTAGCAGCCATGAATTCTGCGCCNAATTTTTGTGTCCGGAGAAAACGTAAAGAAAACATGTTCATCCTGAATATCAAGTAGCAGCCATGAATTCTGCGCCAAAAATAAAATCTAAATCAAGTTTTTTGGAAACTAGACATTTGTGTGCCCAAAATAAATTATCAATTTTCAACTTTAAAGTGGCGCAAGCAGATATCATTAGAGCTTGCCTTTATGTTATATAACATGGTACGTCAGAAGGTTCAACAGACTTAACTAACCTGAAATGTTTTAATTTCTCAAAACGTTTCGCTGAAATAATGGTATTCGCAGATCCAGAATCAAAAAGAGCATTAACAGATAATTGCCCTAAATTTACCTTAACATGGGGTGTCGTAACCTTTTCAATGCCCACTACGTTAGTGAAATTTACTTGAACATATATCAAACTTTTTCTTTTCACTGTGGTCGGCAGGGCCGAACAGCTGTTGAAAGTACCTGCAAAGGTGCACATTTTGAAAAAAGGTGATCATTATACTGAGCATTGGCAAACTTGCCAGAATTGCGAGGAAGATCGCTCACTTGTCCCTGCGTGATTTGTTTTTTTTAGCTTGAAACAGCGTTCAATCGTGTGGTCTGACATTTAGCAATACCTTCAAGAAGTTGGTTGTTACTTGCAAGAGTATCTGAGGGTGAAGGGAATTTGTCATCCTTCGGTTTCTGTTTCTGATCCATTTTATCAGTAATAGCATTGGAAGAAAAATCGCGAGGAAATTTTCTTTTATTATTACTACGAAATGATTTGTGTGGCGCTGGCGTTTTTGGTCAGCGTATCTGATGTTCTGGGAATGTATGCATGCCCTATCCAACTCTGTAAAAGTGTTGGGTTTAGAGAAAAACACCAAACGAGAACGCTCTTGAGGTTCTAAGCCTTCTAATATGGCATTTGCCACTTCAGATTCAGGGATATTGCAATATGATGGCAACCTCCTTAACACTGCTAACTTACACAGAAAGAGCCTCCTCAGGTTCTTGTAAACGATGAAACATCCTCAGTTGCAACTGAGTACGCAACCTTGAGCGAATAAAGAAATCGAGAATATCTGAATGATAAGCATCAAATGAAACATTTTGGGACATGGCTAAACTAGTCTCATTACTAAGCAGACCTTGAGTGAAAGGGTAAATGACTTCAAGCAGTTGTGCCTCTGGCACTATTTTACTCTGATGGAGTTTGACAATCACTTTCAAAAACTCTAAAATTTTTGTAACATTAAGACCATCAGTAGCAGGAAAGTTACACAGCATGTTCTCAAGTGGATGTGTGATTTTGCCAAAAACAGATGAATACATGTGTGATGCTGAAGATGGCATGTGCACAGGTGCACTGAAAACAATGGTAGGGTGGAATGAGTATGAGGTTTGGACAGGTGACGCAGTGTGGAGGGCAGTGGATGGAAGGGTGGTTGAAGCAGGTTTGAAAATTGGCGAGTTGCCAACTAGGTTAACTGAAATGGGTTGGGTGATGGTTGGAACATAATGGGACTAATACTAGCAAACTGTTGGGTGACTGCGGTGATGAAGATGGTGGGAACATCCTCGTTACTGTGATCAATNATGGTGGACTAATACTAGCAAACTGTTGGGTGACTGCGGTGATGAAGATGGTGGGAACATCCTCGTTACTGTGATCAATAACACTGATAGAGAGTGATTCCAAATTAGAAACCGCCTCAAAGAAGAACTGGGTCTGAGCCACAATGCTCTCAAGTGAATTAAACTGAGCATCTGACAATTACTCACCAAACTTGGTCAAAAGATTCTGCGCACGTCGTTTAAGATGTGCTAAACGGTTTTTTAACCGGGGGTATGAGTTAAATGTATCATCTTCACTTAGATTATCAAAAACCTCTTGTAAAGAAATGATCCTAGTAGTGCAGGTAGGATACTCTGCATCAATATCAATATATAGAGAAATGTCCCAAAGAAATAGGGACATTTGAATTTAAAGTGGCACGCAACGCGCTTCGAAACGCTGCTGCTGTGTTTTCAGGTGCTTGTACACCTTGGATGGTGCACTCACACTGAAATTCATCCTTTTAAAAGGAGTTCTGGCACAATGCAAAAGGCCATAGTACCAGAACACTACAAAATTTCACAAAAAAACTCACTTAACCTAACTTAAGTGTAAAGGCACAGAGCTCTCACCAACACCATTTGCGCATGCTCAGGTCTCAAAGGGACACATGCAACAAATATGCACAAAAAAAACTCTAATCCACAAACAGGAACCACCAGCTACTACTACCACCACATGTTATGTAGCACCTTCGTGACACAAACTTGATCACCCATGTGTACTCTCGTTATCACACAAGGTTGGCACATAAATTGAAGTTGGGATATAGATTCCTGTGTAGACTAGGGTTTACTACTGAAAGCAAAAACTATGGGCGTGCTCCTGTTTTACTTATTACATAAAAGTAACAAATAAATAATAGGTACACTCATGGCGTAACTCAAAACTTTACCTATCACAACATTATAGTTATAAATTTATGTATTATACGTAGGCGATTATTGAGGAAGTACGCAAAAAGTAAATTAAAACTCTTCTTTCTTTTGAACAACTGTTCTATTAAAACACTAGCGACCCGGCCCGGCTTCGCCCGGGTACAATATACTTTTTACAGCGATACGCTAATAAATAAATTGGGAAAAGACAATTAAAGTATAATAATATAGTAAATTAGTAAACTACTGTCCTATATAACATACTCTCAGAGGAGTAGGCAGAGATTATGGACCTCCATTTACTACGATCCTGACATACCTACCTCCTTCGCTTTATCCACATTCATACATCTCTAATATAACAATATTATATGATAGTGGTTTAGAAAATTTCTTTATATACAACATTAATTGTTTTGCCTCCGACCGCCAGCACAAAAAGATTTCTGTTTGACGTGACACGCGAAAGGGCTACGTATAGTTGTCCGTGTGAAAAACATACTCCACTCAAATCCACTCCAGTCACATTAAGTGTTGACCCTGTGCCTTATTTATGGTCATACCAAAACAAACTCTTATTGGAAATTGGACTCTTTTAAAATTAAAAGGCAAATCCGAGGGAATCATTGGTATTCTAGGTATTAAAACAGTTTCTCCAATACCGCAGCCAGTTAGAATAGTACCTTCAATGAGATAACTTTTTATTTGTAGTCGAGGCCCGTTGCATAGTTTCGGTGGATTTATATTTCGCCATAAAATTATGGGAGCTCCAACTTTTAAAATCAGTTTGTGTGGTGGCATGCCAGAAGGATTCAATGAATTAAGACATTCTGTGGGATAGTGCACAGCTTCTTCACTGTCGAGTACTGTATCTACGGAGTAATACACTTGTGTTTGCGCATTGAATTTTGCGAGCACTAATTCATTAATTTTTTCAACTTGTTCATTAGTAGGCGATAATATAGCTCTTTCTTTGAACAACCGCAACCAAATCCGTTCAGTGGTTCTCGAGATTAGCACAGACAGACAAATATACGCGCGCCAGGGACTTATACTATGCAGTGATTTTTCACCACAGCAACAGAGATAAGTGTGTGTGTCATATATATATATATACAGTATTTTTTTACATGAGTAATGCTTTTTTTTGTTTGAGTAACTTTTGAGTATTATACAATTGGTTTTTGACAAACTATTATATTATATCCCTTTTTTTAATATTAAATGGCCATGACTATATCGTCGGGCACCCGCGATCGCTTCATTTAAAACTTTATATTTACTTTTAATTAAGTTGAAAACCAGAATAATTCCGTAGTCAGCGTCAGACAGAAAGTTCGGAGCACTCCCAAGCACATGCAGCAGGCAAAAATAATTTTAGAGGTTACTTGATTCCAGATTCAGAAATTCGGAAGTTACTGCGGTGCCGGCCGACAGAAGTGGAATCATAGTCAAACGACCTTGCCACGAAAGGGTGTGCGGCTCACAGCACATCAAGGTTGAAATGGCTGGCCACAAGATTAAACGATCATGCCGGGAACCGCTAAACATAAAACTATTTCATCACAAGATGATGAAGGATTTCAAAAGTAAGTCGACTACATGCTGTATGGCGGGAAAACGAAGAAGGAAGTTACCTGAGCGGAAACCTATATATACCAAGGTATGCTCCAGGCTTGCGTGGTCTCGCGCAACTAATCGATACATAAATTGAAAGTAAAGAAAGACATATCATAATTCACAAATTAAGTATTTTTAATTTTGATAATTGGAAATTAAGAGTTTACAGAATATTATCTACGTAAATAATTAATAGACCTAAAAAGAAATATTTTTTAAACAAGAAACATAAGATAAAATAAACAGATAAATATTTAAACATTACAAAATTTTTTTATGATAAAGTTTGTTTTACAACTTTAAAGTGAATAAACAAAATATTAAGCAGAACTAGAGCACGTTCCACTGGGGGAAAAAAATATTTGGTGAAACACCAAATAAATAAGAACAAGTGCCAACACAACTGGCACACCTTGCATGAGGCTAACTAACCGTACGCGTAGAGGACGAACCGCTTTGCATACTGGCGTTTCAGGAAGCGGTACCTGCCGCTTGGCAGTCGGACGGTCCATCTTGGCACTCGAGCCGAATGAAGGAACCCAGACGCCGGCCCCGGGAAGTTGCGACGTTTCATCTGACGTTCGGTTTCGTGTGTGTCACTGTCAGTGCAGGAGGTACAAGCGCCGAGTACCGCTCATACCAGCCGGCGCCTACGACAGAAAAAAAATTAGTAGTTCTGCGTTACTGCGAACTGCGTTGCCTTCTCTCCGCATCAATTCCGAGGGAAACTTTAAACTGTCGCCGTTATAGGCAGAATTATATTTTCGGATGTAATCTCGGATCCTTGGAAAATTTGCTGGTTAGGATTTTATTTCAACCTAACGTTTTACTAGTTCTGCATTCATAAAGGATGTAAACGTTACGGCTAAATAAAACATGATTTGTGGAGCTGTATTTGGGTCACGGTTTACAGAATGCTGATCGAAACTCTGTTTAGTTAGGAATGGTTCTACCGCTTGTAAAAATTAACATTGCCGTTGACCCAATGACCAGCGTCCAGCATCCATGCGTTAGCGGCACTGTAAAGTTGTTAGGAACTAAAACATGCCCCTGATAAGTCAGTTATTACTCCAGTTTGTAGAATCAAGTAAATAAGTTTGGGAGCAGAGATGAAAAAATATTCGCTTTAAATATAAGGCCTTGCGACTTACGCCTACGTCTACCTGATTCGCTGCAAACGTTAAATAGCTTTATTCTAGTAAATTTGTTAAGTTAAATTACATGCAATTGGCAGGGATTCCTCTCTTCACCGCCAGGAGTTGATAGCAGAAGTGTTAGATTTACCTTAAACAGCTGTATTGCTTTTGCACCCGCTTGAGGCAGAGATTGGCGACTAGGTCTTCAGCGTCCTTGAGAGTGAAATGAGACAGAGATGGAGCATAGACGGAATACAATAAGGCCCGGAAGGGGAAGGGGGCAATGGGGGGACGGCAGTATTCTGGGGAAAACCCTTCTGGCAAAGACAACGTCCGTCATGTTTTCCATATGCGAAACTCGGGTTTGACTTCGCCGGGATTCGAAGCCATATATATCGCCTTGGAGACCGGTGTGCTGGTTACGGGACCTCCGCGGTCCCTGACCTTGCCAAAAGTAGTGATGAACGTAACTATTCGTGATGGAGACGTGCAAACCGGATCGGACTAACAACCGTGTGAATTATAAAAAATCTCAAGGTTTTTTTTTTATCTTGGGGAACCCAATAGATAGAGTACTTATGAATACAAACGTGAAGCAGCTTTATACAGCGAAATCCAGCTGCACACGCCAGCATAATGGCTTCACTGTATAGCATCATACTACAAATTAAGCAACTGGTATCTTATTCGTCAGCAGGCAGTCCAGTCAATAGGTAACCTTTCGCAGCATGCAGTAGCCGATCACACACAAGACCCGTTCTCAGAGCCTCACCAGAGGATGTTGGCCTCTCGCAGCAGCCAGTCAAAGAATGAGTCGAAGGAACTGTCACGCTATTTCGTCTCTGTGTGGGGCCTATTTTTGTTGCGTGTGCCTGGACGTTGCCAGATTCGCGAAGAATGTTTGTCTTAATGAAATAAAATAGTAAATTTAATTTCTTAACGTTTGAAGTTACTGCACTACAAAAAATCTACACAGCTACGTAATTCACAGTGGTTACTATGTAACACTCTTCAATGCAAATAATAAACAATTACTCAATATCTCATTATGTTAATCAGATAAATAAAGGCTGTTCACGGTAAAGTGAGCACTTCTGAAATCAACCTTTGAACAATGTCACTGCCCCTACGTGCGTATATTTTACCGGGAACACTGACTGTCATGCGCCCAGTAAAATTGGCACCGACGAGGGAAAGTATTCCCATATGTTAACGTTAAATTTAATGTGTTAAGTAAACATTTGTGAATACTAAAATATTTGCTATTACTTTCTGTTTTTACTACATAAAAGTGTAAGAACAAGAAAAATGGTNACAAGTGTAATAACAAGAAAAATGGTAAAATATTTGCTTTTATAATAATTTCACAACCTTTGACCGATGCACGAATAAGATGAGGCCNAAAAGTGTAAGAACAAGAAAAATGGTAAAATATTTGCTTTTATAATAATTTCACAACCTTTGACCGATGCACGAATAAGATGAGGCCCATGGCAGTATTATTTTCCATTTAGTAGAAGAATACACAATATGCTTACAAGTATATCTTAAGCAGGGCTTTCAAAAGTTCCCAGTTTACCGTAAACAGCCTATAATCAAATTTATCCTATTTACAAAACCGACATTATAGCTCAGCACTGTAAATCAGAGTGCACCAGTGATGTGAGTCCCTCGTGAACTCGTCCCACCTCAGTCCCGACACAAACACCGCAGCACTCGTTCGGGAGCACCCCGATTACTCCCCGCAGTCGCCAGGGCACACGGTCGCTGTGCCGCGCTGCCAACCGCCGTCAATCGCCGAAATCATTCGCCATTCAACCGTCTTCCACATTCGCAAGAACTGCCTCGGTACAATCAAGGTTCATACTACCACATTGAGTAAGTTCGTGTACCGACTGATGCCACGAGTGTAGGCAGCCACGCACCACGGCGTCCACGAACTTATTGACTGCACTACGTCTTAACTATATTGTACCAATCCTCTCTGAATTATCTCGCACGTAGGCATGCCCAGAAATTACTTAATCCAGCAACGATGGATTTCTAAAGAGACCAGACAGCTCCCGACCTTCTGGAAGGTGTTAGTCGCCGTCAGATGTTAGTTGTCAACCAAAGTCACGTTGCACCTATACGCCACATCTCCCTTCCTCGCACGCACCAGGTCATCTACTGCTGGACTCAACTCCTTGTCGCCAAGTGGGAGTTGTAGGCAGGCAACAAGGAAGGGGTTTGGGGGAATGCCAGGCCGCAACATATTCCCAATTATAATTTGGTCAAAATCTATTTCGCCTCAAACACACATACTATATTTAATTATGTTGGCGACAGTTTTTTAAAATTGTACTTGTAAGGGTACTTGTAAAATGTCCCGCGTTATAACCAAAGCAATAAGCTGGAGGCATTAGTGTTGTTCAGTATGTGCAAACCGCCCCCCATTATAACCTAAATACATTGGTGAGCGACATTTAATAATCATCACTTCGCATTGCTGTTTTATTTAATGCAAGTCGTCGGTAATGACGGGGATGGGGCGCTCGTTTTGTCGCATACTAACGCACATAGTAGTAAGTCTGACAAAAGTGAGTAAATTTTTTTCCGTAAGGTTTGTTATTACACAGAAAGTTACTTTATATGAGCGTTTCATAAGCGAGTGACTATATTTGACCCCTGGAAGTTGATAGTAACCGTTAAAATGAGATAAATGCAGTGACCCTTGAAGCCTGTAAGCAATATGTGACCCTTTTCATTGTAGTTTTTAGCTGACGCCATGTAGGTAGCTATTAATGCGAGTAAATGAATTACTATGCTGACATGTATTTTTTAATAGTACATTTATGTCAACACTTTTGCAATTTGTCTTTCAGCAAATTGCTGACGTTGATACTCCCCACCCTCCTTTCTTGCAGTTTACTCATTACTGCCTGGATGGCCGTACAAGGAGGATGTTGCTAATGAGAACCTAATTACCATATTGGTTATTGCGATGAATATTAGTTCTTCTGTTTATAGTCCATTCGTAGTTTCTTCGGATGTTTTGAAACAAACATTTGAAAAATCACCCTAGGAGTAATATGTTTACCTGTTTTTTAAATAACTTGTATACAAGTATATAACACTGGTTAACTTTAAAGTATTATATTTTTGAATAAATGAAACTTTAACTTAGTATCTTCAAGTATAATTTGTAATATTTATTTCGTATTCAATACGAATTAAAAACAGCGATGTGTTGGCAACGGCTAGTAAGAGATATTTCACATTAAAAATATTGTTTTAACCTAGTTTTTTGGAATTCTATTTGTAAATGAAACGTTGCCTATTAAAATATTTACATTTTTAGGTTGTCATGATGGTAATATATTTCATTTTTACAGTTAAAAATATCAGGGCAAAATACGATGCGTTGACCCTAGTGACGGTGTTTTTTTTTCGACTGAGGTAGAACTTGAATAGGTGAAACGGAGCTTCTCTCTCTCTCTCTCTCTCTCTCTCTCTCTCTCTCTCTCTCTCTCTCTCTCTCTCCCTCCCCTCCCTCCACTTCATTCTCTGATTCGCACCGCTATTCGTAGCAGAAAAATTATACATGTTTTCAACTTCAATGAAAAGAGATTTTAATTTTTGAATACTTATAATAATATATTTCGCCGTGTTAGCGGGACGGTTAAAAATCCGAAGTTGGCAGAAGTGGCGAGTGGCGACATGACGTGGCATTTTGCTTTTTGCTGAACGAAGCGTTAATTTTTCTTGCTCCGAAAAATACTTAAAATTACCACATGAAGTTTGTATACAGTGTTTTTGAAACCTACCTAGGCAAGTTACGATGTTGTGATAAAATCAGTGTTTCCATGGCAGTAATAAATACACTGTAACGTATGTAGTGACCGCTGCGTGTGAAAGGGCGTGGCTGCGTCGTGGTCGTTACGCCGGCCCAGTGCGTGTGTGTGATTGCAAATATTGGACGTGCGAAATTTATACATTTTAACCGTGAACTGATTTTATGACGAAGTTAATTATTTTAAAGTCACGTCTTGTCTATTTATTACAACGTAACTTCGCCCTAGGTGTTTAAAACACAATTGTGTAACATACTTAGTTTTTGTGATTTCAATGTTTGCCACAATCCCAATAAATTACTAAGCGCAGCCAGAAAATTTTAAATAAATAATTAAATAAACTTGGTAAAAACTAAGTAGCTATGCAAAGAAATATGACCGGAATAAAAGTTACGGTAGGCCTTTTTGTGTGCATGTTCACCACTATTTTTTAAGTTTGTCGCTGCTACGTACAAAAAATAAGCGACACGAGTTGCGTGCTTGATTTACAGTCCTTCTCGTTGGTCTGGTTACTCCTTTGTTTTAATATTTATTCCAACTAAGGCAGTCCTTTAAATGAAATAACCCAACACATATCAATAACAAGAGTTTATATACTAGTTCTTTCCTCCACAGTTGTAACAGTGTTAAACACAGTCGCGGCAAAATATTAATGTATATTAGGTATAATGTACTATATCGTGTATAACAAATATGTTAACAATGTAAATTAATAGCCCTAAGAACTATCGTCAATACAGACATTGTTAAAAAGTAATAAAGTTGACGTAAATATGGCTATAGGCCTAAGTTGTGAATATTTGTACATGATGGTTTTTGAAATATGACAAAATTCCTTGAACATCTGTAAATAGTAAACAAAGCATTTGAAAGTTAAAACGTAGAAGTCACATGGCTGTGTTTATATTTACGTGTAGAGGAAGGATACGTAATCGGTAACCAAAAGTAGAAATTTAGCAGGGTTTCAGGAAAGTGTGAAGTAACCGTGAATGGCTGCACCCAGCCACATATAAAAATAATGTGTGTTGTAGTATAACTTTAGAAATACTGCTACTTTTAGTAACCTGGCTTTATTTCATATTCCATTAAAATTAGTGCGTATACCAATACCGATCTAGTGTGTGCGATTTCGTTAAAGTTGTTTAACTCTAGCTATCGTTTCGAATTTCGGGTATTGTATAGCTGTGCACGCTGCTAAAGTTACTGCAGAAAAAAGAATCTGATGTGTCTCTTAGCTGCTGTAAAATCACTGGATTCCAACGTTGTAAACCAGATTAACCTAACCTAGTTAACGGGTATCCGGAACCACACCAAACTCCATCACAATGCGGGCAACTTCACTTGTTGCGCAGGGGTAATGATATCAGAGGCGTATATTATAAAATTGTATATGACATTGCTAGACGTACATATAACATTTGTATGTGTAGCAAATACAGTAGAGACAAATAACGGACAGCTCTATACAGAGAGCATAGGCATGTGTGCGAAAAATTAACCTAGTGGCAAGAGGTGTTACTATTATTATATTTCTGGAAATATTTCAAAAGTTATTTATTATTATCTTTTGTCAGTAAATATTGTCCACTTCTGAAACATTTGACGTATTGGGAATTAGTTTTCGTCGTTTAAGTTTTAGACATTCTTAAAATGAACTTTCCATACAGGAAAGAAAGTTTTGTCTTCTTATCCACCATGTTGGTATCGTTTTATTTATATCAAAAGAATGCAATATTAAACACAGGTGCTGCTATCTGCTGGCTGGAGGTGACAACACCGCCGGATTTTCTTGCAGAAATCTTCAAGCTGTCGAGTATTGGTTTCTAGTGTATTTGGGTGTAGTCCCGAGTTGTAGTTGCGGCGCTCTTTGTTGGCATGACTGCACACTACGCCAGGCTGCAGCATTGCCAGAGGATACAGGAAGCTACGGTCTGCCTCCCTTACTACTCTTTCATAGGTCACCATCCGTACTACACCCTTGGCTTGGCGCGTCGCCGCCATACACAGACTTTTGTTCACATGGCAGGCTCGATCTCTGTCATCTTGATTGAGAGTTTTTCCCTATCCCACATAGTTCCTTACTATTAAACCCGTTAGTGTAAACTTTCTAATTATATGGCCCTAAGATTTTAATTGTTCACTATATCCTATCAGTATCGTTATACTTTCATGTAAATTAGTATTACTTACAGAAAGTATCTAGCAACGGAGTAGAGAGAACTTTTTTCCAGAAACAACTCGTAAACAGTTTTCATGGAGAAAAAAACTTTTAAAAATACATTTTAAATTTTTTTATAACTCATAAAACATTTTTACAATGTTTAACATTATTTATGCAGAGACTTTTTATGTAATTATTGAGAGAAAAAAGTGAAACGAATTACTTGTTTCTGAAATAAATGATCCATATTAATACGATACAGACAATGTTTGCCCCAGCAAAACAAAAAAGCAAACATTGCAATCAGTCAAGATAACTTATTTAGACGTACGCGAAGAAACAAAGTAAGACTAGTTTGTGAGAACTTCGTGAAAAACGCAAGGTTACGCAGATTGACATGTGAATAAAAATTACATTGTAAAAAAATTTGAGTTTAAATTCCCTTCCATGTTTGGGAAATAAATTACCTTTATGTGTAAGGTAAAATCACCCCTTCAATGTAGTGTAAATTTACATAACAAGTACAGTACAGGATGAGTATAAAATAATACCCCAAATTTGAAGGTCTATAATATCAAAACCAAACAACCTACAACCTTTATTGACCAATCAAATGAACCGTGGAACCGTGAAGTTTGTTTACCATACATTCATAAATTTTCCATGTGACCACTACGAGTGGCTCGAACGACATCTACGCGATAATCAAACTCGTTCCACACTCTTGTCAGCATGTCCGGTGTTACGGTTTGGATGGCGTCCTTAATTCTCGTTTTGAGGTCGTCAATGTTAGTCGGCAATGGTGGACGAAACACTTAATCCTTTATGTACCCCATAGAAAAAAACGCACTGGTAAGATCCGGGCTTCTTGGGGTCCAGTGATGCAGAGCCTGCTCACCAGCTGCTCCTGACCAATCCAGCGTTGCGGCAACGTCTCGTTCAAGTTTCCGCGAACAGCTAGGTGCCAATGGGGTGGCGCACCATCCTGCTGGAAAATGAAGTCCCCCGCCGCCTCTTCTAACTGAGGAAACAACCACTCTGTAAGCATGCCCAAATAAGGGATTCCAATAACAGTGGGCTTGTGAAAAAAGAAAGTGTCTTTGGATGCACCGCAAAACACGTTCTCTTTTGGGGGAAGCGCACTCGTGTTCGGTGGTTTCATGTGGAGGCTCCTGACCCCATATCCGCACGTTGTGCCGGTTCACCTTACTATTTGGTCGCTCCATCGCTAAAAACCAGTTTAGACATGAAGGCATCGTCTACCTTGTTCTGGGTAAGATCGAACGCGCAGAAATCACGTCTCAGTTCTTTATTCCTTTCGGTAAGAGCCTGTACAAGCTGTAACGTGTATGGTTTGCACAGGAATAGCTTTTGCAACACTGTCCACACCGTCGATTGAGGGATTTGCATTTCCCGACTAGCTTGTCGAGTTGATTTTCTCGTACTGCGAACGAACACTTGTTGAATCCGTTGCACATTCTCTTCGGACACACGCGGCCGCTCGGAACTTTAGCCTTTGCAAAGGCACCTTGTGTCACGGAACTGACGAAACCAACGTACGATACGATACTCCACCTATCGGGAGGACGACGTCAGTATTTGCGACGGAATTCACGTCGAACAGTCGTAACCGATTTACATTTAGCAAACTGAATAACACAGAACGCCTTCTGTTGTTCCGTTGCCATCGTGATTCGGACTAACACACAACACACGCTCATAGTGCGACGACAGACGCTCCCAGTGTCATCTCCCGGCACATGAAGGTAACATCAGGCCGTCCCCTTCACATTGACGTGTCGAATGCGAGCTCGCTACCCCCTCACCACCTCAAACCGAGAGTTACGAACGCCATCCAAACCGTAACACTGGACATGTTGACAAGAGCGAGGAACGAGTTTGATTATTGCGTATATGTCGTTCGGGCCGCTCATGGTGGTCACATTGAACATTAATGAATGTATGGTAAACAAACTTCACGGTTCCACGGTTCATTTGATTGGTCAATCAAGGTTGTAGGTTGTTTGGTTTTGATATTATAGACCATCTCTAATCGTACGGATTAGTACCTGACAAAAGTGTGGAAAAATACCCTACATGTAAGGGAATATTAACTACACTGTTAGAAAATGGAAAATGAACACCCGTACGCAATGGTCCTACATGAATAAAGGTTCTATTGAATAATTATACCGCACCAAACGCCGTCCCACAATGTTCCACACATGTTCAATGGGGGACAGGTCGGGTGATCGTGCTGGTCAGGGGAGTTGATGAACATCTTCGAGAGCGCGTTGGGTAACACGAGACGTGTGTGCACGGATTTTGTCCTAATAGAAGAGGACATCTCCTTGGCGTTGTAGGGACAGCAACAAAATGGTCTGTATGATGTTCTGGATGTAGCGTTCACCGTTCTCTCAACTAACACCAAAGGCGTGCGGTCATTGTAGGCTATTGCTCCCCAGACCATGATGTCAGGAGTCGGTCCTGTATGTTGCTGCTGTATACACCCTGGTTGTTGCCGCTCTTCTGGTCGACGCCGCACTCGCAAAACGATCGTCACTGGCGCCAAGGCATAATCTGTTCTCCGCGCTATTCATCCCTCCAGTTGCATCGTTCGCGACACCACATCCGAGGTGGGCTGCACTTTGATGAGGCGTGAGAGGAAGCCTGGCGAGCAGCACTCTTGATCGTAGTCCAGCGTTCAGCAAACTGTTGGCGATGGTCCTAGCAGACACTCTGGGTGCAACAGTGACCCTAATATGTGCGGCGGTCGCCGTGCGACGGTCTAGGCTGGAATCCTTATGCCGCTGCCGTCCGGAACCAGGTTGACGAGCATGTGCACCATCGTTGGACCACCGGCACCACCAATTGATACACAGCAGACACTTCACGTCCTACGCATTTGACAATTCTTAGGAAAGACCATTCTGCCTCTCTCAGGCCCACAACACGACCTCGTTCAAAGTCCGTTAATTGCACGAAGTGTGGTCGACTATGCCGCCGTGGCATGTCTACAATGCGTCCTACACATAGGCCGATGCTTGAAACAACTGACTACTCTTTCACCAAGTCAACTACACTTGTATTGAGCGCAGCAGTGTCATGCCTAGTACGCGGTTCCTACTCTGTTCACAGCACAGCACTGTTGATCATTGCATGTACTGTATTCTATCAGCGCCCCATGCGTTTATACGTCACAGTTTTAGTGGTGTTCATTTTTCATTCTCCACTTGTGTATATTGTATAGTAAAATTATATTTAATGAGTCCGGGAGTAATGACACTGTTTATTTTATTACCTATATCCTCAGACGAATAGTAACAGAAACCACAATTCTAAAATTCTCGACTCTTGCCAGTGTGTGAGCGCAAACCACAGTCCTCTTTCTCGGAAGGCCAGTGCGCTATCCATTACACCACGCCACCGTGGCGACAAATTAGCTGTGTTATGGGGTATTCACGGTAAAGTAAGCACTTTTGAAAGCCCATTTATTTGGAATAATGGTCAATAGATAATTTTATTTTAGCTGTAGACGTTAACTTTCGAGTGTGGTGGAATATACACACTGTGTTTATTACTTACATGAATATCTATATTTAAACTGGCGATTAGAAGGATAAAAATGGCTAAAAGGAAAAGGGCCTCAAAAGCTCTTACTTTACCGTGAATAATAGCCGATAGTTGTTAATAGCGTATTAAAGGAATTAACGACAAAAAATATATAAAAAGTATTAATTTATGTTACCTGTAAAATTTGGAATTGAAATAACTATACAAGTTTTTCCTAAAATGTTTATAATTAGCTTGAATATTTCCCCCATTCTAAGAGCAATTTGACAAATTAGTTATTCCTGGAGGAACTGGTTATAATAATTATTTTGCCAATCATATTGCTCAGTTACTTTTGCGCTGTACAAAGCGAAGTTTGTGTAAAATTTCTTTAGTGGCTTTATTAGTGCTTTGAAGTCAATACCTTTCCAAGTCTTTTAATAATTTCCTTGGCATAAAAATTACGCGGGTACAATGAGATTTGAACACGCGAACACAAAGCTATCAGTTTCCCACTCTCTCTTACGAATTTTATTATTTCCTTTCTTTTTTCACAAACTTTCCATTTGTAAAAATTTGATAATTGCATTTTACAGTTTTTCTACCTGAAAATTAATTTTTATTGCTTGGTATAATGCTTGCCTTGACGAATATAAGCCCTATAAGCTGTCCAACATGGCGCATCGTTTTGTTTCTTCCTCTCGTCCTTCCTTCAAGCTGTTGATACAATACTGAGGAGATCCACACATCGTAAGGTAATTTTCCCATCCATGTATGGGATTTGCCACTGCCATGTAAGTGAAATTTACTCCAGAGTGCGGTAATTCTATCTTATACGTAAAGAAAAATATGTTTCGCAAACAAATTTGCAAATATTTCCTTACAATTGTCAGGTAATTTTTCCAATGTGTTTTACAGTGTTGAAGCCAGTGAAGGGATGAACACGTATCTGGGATGGAAGATAGGAGAATTGTTATCAAGAGACGAAATATCATCTGGATATAGAAATATAGGACGGCCAAACGAACGATCGAAGGACAGTGCATAACAGTAAGAGCATTTTAAAGAATAAGCAGGAGTTAATAAGAGAAGAGGAAAAAAAATCAGAAAATGTAATTGTTTAAATGCGTCAGTAACACCAACTTTCGCAACGGCGTGAATATTGTAATGCTCACAACTAGTTGTGCGGTACGCATTTATTAAATTAAATTGCAAATACCTATTCCTTGAGATTTGGAGAATATTGTTGTGCTTGATTTAAGAGTATGTTATAAAAGTTTTCCTTCGTTTTACATAAGTTAGTATAAAATTCTCCAGAAGTGCCCTTAATCTTACCGTAAAATTATTGACACATGGCTTTTCAAAAACTATCTTTCCGTAAATTTCAAAGAATTTTCCGTGAATACACGTAACCTATCCGTAAATATCCTAGTTAGTTTTCTGTACTTCCAGTTTTAAAAAGAGATAAAGAAAACAAATCTTTTATTTTCGTTATGTGGCGTTCTACTGTGTATAAAAATATATTTTAAAAAGGTAAAATGTGTTATACCTGAGCGAGATTTGAACCTGAGTGTAAAATATGAGTACGGTACGTGTCTGTAACCAGTATCACCACTCACCTACGACCTTCACGTGAATTGTTGGGGTAGGCCTATAGGTATTTCCACTACAGTCACAGAAGCAACCTTTTCAGTTTATATTAAAGTTAGTGTATTTTAAGTGTTGTTAAATGTTATGGACGCCTGATGCTACTTTTTGATGTTTTAAATAATAGGTTTGAGTTGTTTTTTACTGAAACCCGACGCTATAAGAAATACGGAGACCTTCCGTATTTCTTATTTACGAATTGCGTTCCTGTATATATACTGTACATTTCCGTAAATATACGGATATAATATATATATATTTATATACACTGTAGTATAAATACAAAACCAGCGGTTTGTGACATTTTCGAAGCGTGCTACGAGCTACCACTTCAGCGTGTATTTTTTAATCAGGGTAGTACCAAATCCGACATATCACAAGGGCAGTCATTTGTCCGAGTTCATATAAATTTCCACAAAGAAGCGAGTGATGGTTTAGCCAACATGTGGTGTATCGTAAAGATGTCAACATCACAAAACAACTTTTCGACGACATAAGTCTCTCTCTCCCTTTTTGTGGAAAACCACCCTAATTAATCGAGTTGGTTTTTTTTTTTTTTTGCATTTAACCGTTTTTGGAATGGTTTAAGTTCAGAAAACATAAACTTTTGTAGCCGCTCCAAACCAAGTACTCGTAAACTCAAACTTTTTGATCAAAAATACGTTTCGCATTGGAAGTACAGACGACGTCGTCGTCAAAGCTAGATGGCTACGCTGAAGAAAAAATTGTTGCATCGTGTCTTCAAAAGTGTATGACGCAGTTAAAGCTGGTTCCACAATACAGCGATGCGTTGCGGTGCGATGCGATGCGATGGGCTGCGACGAACTGTACATACTGTTTCACAGTTGAACGATGATCTGTCGGCGAGACGTCGTCTGAGATGGCGATGCTGTCTATTTCAAGAGTGAAAATTACATTTCCAAACCTCACGAATCTAACAAAATACACGCGAAAAAAGTTGACATGTTTTAACTGGGTAGAATATCAACATGGCGCTACTAACGCGATGTGCGATGAAAACGAGCGAGAACGAGAGACATAATAAGACGGAGAATTATTTTGATGTTAATAAACTTTTGTTATGACATTGTCCATATATAAGAAGCCTTATCTTCTATTTTGTACACCCATGCAGCAACAATAACAATACAAATACAAAAACGTCGGCGTAAACGCGATCGTTGTTTTAAAAACGTAAATAAATGGATGTTTTTATTATCCTTCTCAACAAACACGTATTCTTATTTATCTCCGTCGCAGGTTGTAGCCGAAAAGCGAAACGCAAGAATTTCGCGCAACGCACTCGACGCGGCCGCACTGCGACGGACTGCTGCTTCGTCCTGATTGGCTACCGCTTATCGCAATGCATCACATCGCAGTATTGTGAAACCATTTTAAAGCACCCATCATTTATTGGCTGTTACCAAGTGTGGGTACAAAGCACTTCAGAGGGAGCGGCTCACTAAGATGGAATCAAAGGAAAGTGGTTGTATAGGATGTGGAAGTAGCAAGGACAGACGTCTCGAGTATAAATGGTGGATACCTGATTTTAGAAATTAAGATGAATCCACACTGCCGTAAGTTGAAGGAAGTACGGAAACGATAAATTTGTTTTTTAAAGGCAGTAGTTAGAAATGGTACGTTCTGGGACACCTCGATGCTGGATGGGGACAAGCCGGTGGCCATCTTGGATGACGTTACGAGGCAACCTCCTGCTATGTCATTCCATGCTGACGTCGGCCATGTTGCATTTATCCTCTCGCTCTGTCATTCCTGGCCAACAGTGGCAATCTTGAGTCCATACTTCATGCTCTTGAATTCTGTGTGACGGATTTTCTCCGCGCTATCAGTCATGCATGTGGAGATTTTCTTCTGTGATATCCCCCCAGGTCCCTGCCAGTACACCAGGCTATCCCTCCCAGGTCCCCACCATGATGCCTGGGGAACTGGGAGGAGAGCACTGAGAAAACGCTCAACATGGAATGCAAGAGCATGAAGTGGGGGCTTCCAGTAGGAAGGAATGAAAGAGCACGAGAAAATAAAAGAGTTTGGGAGGACTCTGAGAACCCCCCTCCCCCTACAGAATAAAAGAGCGTGAAGTAGGGACATACGGCCATTGGGCTTGGAATGACAGAGTGGACGGGGAAATCCAACATTGCCGACGTCGGCAAGGAATGACAGCAGGAGGTTGCCACATGCCGGCTTGTCCCCTTGTCCACATCCAGCATCCAGGTGTCCCAGAACTTACTATTTCTAACTACAAAAGGCGTCGTGGCAGTGTAAACAATTTATTGCTGGACGTACTCTCCGCTTGTTTATACAATTTTAGTAATAACACTACCCATGCCAGAAGAATGATGTGGCGCAATGGTAAATCACTGGACTCGCATTCGGGAGGACCAGGATCCTATTCCCTGTACGGCCATCCCGATTTCAATTTCCCATGGTTTTCCGAAATCACTCCAGGCAAATACTGGGGAGGTTCCTTGCTGCAGGCCATGGTATATTCCGTCCCCGTTCCTGCTTGTCTGTGCAACTTCCTCAGTCTCAATATATAATGACCTCTCTGTCGACAAGACGGCAAGTCCTACCTACCTACCCACCCACCCGTGCAAACGATTATAACGTATGTCCTTTTCGATTTTCGTTTAACCATTGACTAATTTCCTATTCGTAGTCTTGCTGAATACATTGCTTCTTATGAGTATATAAATTATTTTTCCTTTTAGGCATAGGCGTAAGCATTAAAAAATATATTTATGCCCATGTTGACGATGTTTCAGGTTCACTAAAACATCTGTTTTAGGGTCGGTCGCGTGTTCCGGTGAGCTGTTTCAATTCTCTTTGAACTCCAGAAACAGATTTTCTCTCGACAGACCAAGCTACTGTCTGCGCTTTCTCCAGTATGTCGCAAAGCTGTTGCGGTAGCTTTTAGCAATAATTTGATAGAATCTAATAAATCCACCACCAGAATGCAGTATCTGCATATCGGAAAGAAAGAGTTTACATTAGGTATTTTTAAAATAGGGTACTAAGTGTGTAACGTTATTTGTGTTTGTGATTTGCAGATGAAGGAAAAGTTGAGCGTGTATAAACATCACTTGGTGTTTATATAGTTCAGTGGCATAATTTAAAAGGGTTCCTATATTATAAAAGATTTCTTGTTAATATTTTTATGCTTTATTTAATTCAGTAGTGCTGTTATGCATTTTGTTTTTTTGTTTGTACATCAGACTTCCCCGCAGCTTTCGTGTTTTCATTTTACTGATTTGTGAGGCCACGAGCCCTATACTATACGGTAAATAGAAGTAAACTAGAATACAACATTTCTCCCGTGGAGTCTTATCTTTATTTTCTTTACGCCCGGATTTAGTTGCACGAAATAAATTGTGGTTCTATAAATCGAGATGTGCAAATAGTACAGACAACTTTAATTGCGGTTTTTAAATTATTGCGCGTAAAGAAATGCACCTTGACAAATATTTATTGATCCCAAGGTGTTCGACTATGTATTGGAGTATCTTACTCGCATTCGGTAAGGTTTCTATTGATCCCGGTAGACCGGCTGGAATATTTTTTCCTGTGTTTCTTCCCTTCAGTTCTCTTGTAATTTCATACTTACGGCAAAAATCCCGCTGAACCGTGTTTGGAAAGTCATATAATTTCGACTGTGTGGTATTCCTGTGAACGTGTTGCCTGAAGTCGGCTGGAGTCGGCCAGGCACTACTGTGGCTACGTCATGTGCAGTAAGTCCGTTGGATGGAATAGTTTACATCCTTTTCTCCCGCCACGGTCACATACTGTATGAGAATGAAACGGCGTACTGAAGTGAGCTGCGATACAGCAATCGGGTCCGAAAACTTGTTTGCATTGTTAAAAACTTTGGCAGTAAGCAGTACGCAACAGTGATTTTATTGCTTTTAAGTTCAGCCAATAGAAAAACATCTTATAAGTTGTTTGAGATGAAAAATTGAAATAAAAGTTTTATTTAGTAGCATTTTTTTGCTTTTGGCCTTTTTAAGCAAGGAGTTTGCTATTCAAGTTCAAAATAGAAATATGGGTTAATTTTAAAGCATCCATCTCTGGGACTGGCCGAACTGTGTAAAAACCGTTCATTATAGTTTTTGAATTTTTATAGTGCGAAAGTTGAGCATTAGGCAGTTGTAAATCAATGCACATTGGTTTGAGTCAAGATAACTAGAATAAGTTATATAGCTTAAGAGTGCGTGGGACATAAATTAGCTCCAAATAGGCCAATTCAAATTTACAGATTTTTAAAGGTTGCTAGGAAAAACTAAGAAAAAGCAAACCTAGATAACAACTTTTGCCAACATTATGAGCAACTACGTATTATCCCATACCGGTACATTATTTTGCATAATACCTCGCACCGCAACAGCATATAAATATTTATAGCGTCAGAAATATATCAGAAACACATCACTCAGGTGAAATATTTGCTCGCAAAGTTAGTGAAAACAATTACGTAGGATTGCTCTTTCTTCGTTTTTGTTTTATATTGGCTGCCATAAACTTACATTATACGATTAACTTACATATTGGTAATTTATATCCCTCGTGTTCTTCAAATTTTTTTTAATGGTGTGAACTACCTAGGGGTAAACATGTAGGGAGGCGAGATGCTTGAACAGAACAGCGTTGCCCAAGTGACAGACGACGGTGGCGCAGCAGTGGCTGGCCGTGCAACAAGGTGTGGGCGGGGCCTCGCCACGTGACATTTAGCCAGCAGCACGCACGCCGCGCCAAGGTGACGGCGGATCCAGTATTGTCGCGCGCGCGCGGCCAGTCCCCCTTCCCTTTTATTCATTCCTCCGTGGGCCGGATTTGCCTACGCCGCTGCGAGAACGTTGCCCCGACGCCACCTCCCGGCCAGGGGCGGATTCAGCCATTTGCAAAAAGGCGATTGTTTGTGTTCCNGGATTCATTAATTTTTATGATACGGTTTACTCAATGGTAGCCAGTGTACCTTTATGTACTGTTTTGGATATATATACATCATTGTAGCTATAAAATTATCTTATAAAGATATTACAGAGCTATTCGTATAAAACACATTTTCTTATTCATTTTCTACAGCAACAGTGGTGCTAACGCCAATCTGTTGCACTTGCATGTGTAAAATAATTGCTGAAGATTCCTTCCCTACCAAAGACACGACGACTTACGGGTGTTCAAGTGCCAAGAAATACTTTCTTTATTTTTAGGTCATTTTATAAAATAGTACATAAAATAGTTCTCATATGAAAGTATAAAGTATACGGATAATTAATTTACAAAAATTAATTACGGATGTTACGGGATTTTTAAATGTATACATTTTGCCATACAAATTTCAAAATGTTGTATAATTTGTTTGACTTCGGTTCAAGTTAATTGTGGCGTCACTGGATGACGTTTAAAATTCTTTAAGTGGTTCGATAATAATATTATTTTAAGTTACAATAAAATAAAGGTTCAAAAAAGCTACAAGTTGAACCTCGATTGCAGGCGAACAATATGTCAGCCTTTCAATATATATTTCTTCGTGGCATTCCAAATACTTCAAGAAACACTTCAGCTGAAATCAAACATTGTGCTCGTATAATTTTTTCAAATTTGCTTGGCACAAAACTTAAGGTAAAATGGCTTGTAGCGCTATTTAAAAAAGTAGGCCTAAGTCACTTTGAACTAATTTGTCATTTTTATCAAACTTGTATTGATGTTATATCACAAAAACCATGAATTATCTTAAAAACTCGGAAAATTCAGGTACTTGAACAGCCATAAGGTACCCGCCTATTTGGAGCTGTTTTTCACGTTTGAGAACGAGAAGCGCGGTTCGATAAGGACTACACTATAGTTTTGTTTTTCTGGCCTTTCGTTGACGTATTCTGTTGTCAGTACTGTTGATTTCGTTTGTGATGTTCATCAAATCGCCCATTGTCAGAAAACTTAGAGCGTATACAGCTACACTCTTTTCTTACGATAACCATCTGAAAAGAGTTAGGCGATGTTAAATTCGGAGATCTCGTCAGCCATAAGTTCTTGGAAATTATCCAGTAGTCAAAGAAACTTTGAATCAACACCATGGACTCATTTGATGTATGGTATGACATTGGATTGACATTGTATTGGTTTGACATCCAATTGCTCAACGAACTCCATGAAAATGCACAAATAATGTGTGGTGTTCACATTCCTGTCGGAAAAAAAATTGACCCATATTCTCTGCTAATATTACGCAGGAATTTCTTGATTTTTTTTAATGGCTGCGTAGTTTCTTCCTGAATAGCGTGTGAATTTTGTCCTGCCAAGATGCATGTGTTCTGTGTGTGTGAATCATTTGATGGACATTGTGTCAGCATTTAGAGCAGTAAACGCTTGAAACCGGTGGCAGTAGTTGACTAGTTTTGCCTTATGTGGTTCCTGCAAGTTTAAAACAACCATCACTCAATAACACTTCAGATTATTTTCCCACACAACTGGCACAGGGAGTGCGAATACCTAATTTTCTACGACAGACAACACCGTACGGTGGCGTATCTAGAGATCCACTAAGAAATGGGCTTCTTAAGAGGTGGGACACTGCGCCTTACGATCAAACCACATACTTACCAGTAGTAGGAAAAGGCCGGTTCTGCGACAGGCGCCAGGCTCAGGACTTAGGACTGACCGCGGAATGACGTCATTTCCCCTCAAAAATTTCCTTTTTCCCCCTCAAAAACGGCTAAAATTGTCAGAATTTCCTTCAAAATTACTCAAATTTCCCTCATAACCAACAAAATTTCCTTCAAAAAATATTTTTTTGCACAACCCGCTCGATGACTCCACAATGTGGGGCCGTGACTCCTTTTTGGGGAATGAGGAGTGACATTCACGCTCTATCATTCCATGCCAGCACCATCCATCTTGCCTGAAGAATGTTCGAGACCATCGCCTCCGTCATGCAACTCTCGTCCCTGATTGGCTACGCAAGGCTCTCGAAAGGGTCTCGGCCCCGATTGACTATGCGAGGCCTATGCTCTTGCATTCATACCAGATGTCCCTACTTCATGCTCTTACATTTCTTCCTACCAGTTGACCCTACTTCATGCTCTCGCACTCCTACCAGACGTCCCTACTTCATGCTCGTACAATCCTGTTTTCTCAGAGTCCTTCCTTCCTCTTCCCTTCACATTCCCAACCAACGAAATCGATCACGGTCCCTACTTAATACTCTCGAATTCCTACTAAACGTCCCTACTTCATGCTCTTACAATCCTGATTTCTCAGATACTTCCTCCAAATTCATAACATATGCATCACCCTCATAACGAAAATGACCGCAGGGTAATTTATGTTTTGTGCGTACTTATAAGCATAGTTGGCCATAATTTCCGATCCGTTTAAGATACAGTCGCCAAATTCGTAACATAGGCACCTCCGATAAGGGAAATCATCGCAGGACCATTTTTATCCTAAGTGAACTTATATGCATAGTTGGCCATAATTTCCGAACCATTTAAGATACAGTTACAAAATTTGTAACATAGCCATCACCCGTGACAACGAAAATGATCGCAGGATCATTTATATCCTAAGCGAACTTATATGCATAGTTGGCTGTAATTTCCGGACCGTTTAAGATACAGTCAACAAATTCTATAATAGTGATGCCAGTGGTGCTATCACACCAAGAAGTTTAGTAAAAGCTAGAATGCACAACGACATCAGAAAGAACGAATTATCACAAGGACCAACTGCAAAAATGACTACAATGTGACAAGTGCGATAGGCATTATGCAACTTGTAAAGACTGTTTTCCTTTGCTTGTCACAAAACAACATGCATTTAAACCATTAGTAATGCAAGAGAGACATCACTGCTACATGCTGATACAAACATATATAAAAAATAGTTATAACCTTTTAACAAGCTATGTATATTGCGCCAGCATCGTGCGCTATACATCACATTAGTCGAAAAAAAAAATACTTTTATGAAGGCGAGAAGCATAGGTGTGATAAGGCCAACATTGCTACACACTAATGCAAACAGATATAAAAGCGAAATGTAAAGGAAAAATAGTTATAAGCACTTACCAGCCAGAGCAATTACATAGTACACAAGCATCGAGTGCTATACATAGTAAGTGTAAAACATTATTATAATACCAGGCCGTCCTGGCCAATACAGCAGAATAGCAAACGACTTCCTCACGAATAGACAGAAACGAAACCATCGTATTCAGTGTACAACCAACACTCACATTACTAGCAGCGGAAACACATCCGACCCGGCTGACTTCGCATGATCAACTATCGTGAGAATCTGTAAGACGTTCTCAGGCGACCGACCGAAAGCGCAGACACCATGCAGGTCTCGACAAGCGAACGAATGGTGCAGAACACTAGCCGACAAACACACTTCAGGTTCCAGAGCTGCAGGCCGGACGAGTCACAAACATGCACTTCCTTTTACGACAGGAATTCAGGTATATAGTACAAACTAAACATTTATCCTGTTTTAAATATTATAGACATGTACTTATTCGAATATATGGCATTTATAGTGTGGGTAGTGTGGGAACGATAAGGTCAACACTGCTACACATACTGATGTAAACTAATGTAAAAATAAAACTTTTAAGGAAAATAGTTATAAGCACTTACGAACCATCGCAATCATATATTACACATGCATGTCCCTTACGAGAGAAATCCAGTTATACAGTACAAAGTAATATTTCATTTCGTTCGAATACATCAAGCAGTAAATATTAGCATGTCACTTTAAAATATTGCTTCGTATAAACTGCTGTTTGTAGAGGATATCGTTTCTGTCCACCCTACACACTTTTAGGTCTATAAAAGCAGTTCGGACCACCATGCATAGTGCAGAGAGGTCATAGTGAAAATGATGGGATGCTGTTCGAGTGGTCAGAAACGTTTATAGCCTCTCATGCCATGGAAATATTAAATCATCTACAGCAGTCGACAAAGATACCCAGCTTGCATACCTGCCTAACACATACCTGTCTATCTGCAACATGACGAAGATATTCTTGACTGTCTCTCGTGCATACAATGTTTTCCAGGTAGTGCTGCCATTACAGAAACACCACATATCAAGAACTGTGTAAGACACATCGGGAGCGAGCAGCAGCAAAATAAAAACAAGGCACCACCAACACTAAAAGATGAACGAGTATAAAGAAGTCGAGAGGTCGAATTGACAACTTCGCAGACTAGACATCGATCTACCTGATAGGTAACATATTTCAGTCCAGCAACCATGCTAACGTTTGTACCACACAGCCAGTAGTGCGAACAGTATACAAGCGAGCATAATGTAAAAATGAATATAATTTCGTTGGCGAGCGTGGTGGAGGTGGAAAGCAAACCGTTATTACTACATTCATCTACTACGATCGTATACTCTGCTACAATATGAAGACGGAATAAATGGTTGAAGACTTACCATCTGTAACACCGTCGACATAGTCAACAGCAAGGAGTCCTGAAGAGTCGCTACAAGCATTACAGTATCATTGTTAATACTGCGATAGTGAACTCTGCTTCAATATGAAGATGATATAAATGGTTGAAGACTTACCACCTGTAACATTGACAACAGCGAGGGCCACCGAAGAGTTGATGAAAGTATTTCGATATCAATATTATTTTTGTGGAAATACTTTTAATAAAAGTGGTAATGCGCATCGACATGAAAGTGCACATTGCATGTTCAGCCCAGTATACAAAGTGTTCCACTGTGATAACTGTGATAATGTGTTTACCCACAGTGATGTCCTGTATAAACATAACAAGAAGTGCAAAGGCATTGTTTGTCGTCCATCGGAAAGCGAGTACATGTATTGCGACATGACATTCAATAAGTGCACGAGTGTCAATTGTCATGGAGATAGTAACTGCTAATTTGCCATTGCTTACAAAACCTATCCATGTGACAACTTCTGTGTAGTTAATGCGTTTAAGAGTGGCTTGAATGCTCACAGTGGGAATTGTTCTGCAAAAACACTCTCCATAAATGTTTCGCTCAATGAAGAGTATGTTGAGCATGTATCAAATATTATTATATATATTCTTACTATGTAAAGTCTTTAAAAAAAAGGTAAAAGTATATAAATTATTAAGTATTATTAATTTATCATAACCCATGCTAATATTATGTTCACCTCCATCACTAGGAAAAAAAAAACCAGGTTTTGTCAAAGTATGAAAGATAATTAATAGTTTTTGTATAGTTCCAAGTCTCGAACTCAGTTCCCTATCTACATATGCTTCAGCAATACACACAGATGCTCTCGACATCTTCACTTCTCCAGTAGATTGGTAGAGTGCACGACCAGCGTTTGTTAGGGTCGAGGTGGTCTACAACCAGCTTATTTTCTCCTGCCACTTGTCAGGGGGGATACCAACATCCTTTGTGTTACCGATGATGGTCACTAGGAGCACTCATGTCGACACACACCTGATCGAATTCCGACGTGCAGAATGCAGAACACGCATCTATGCACGCAGTGCTCTGTGCAAGTAGCTAAAAAAATGCTAGACGTAAGAGGTTTCGATCCAACTGCCAATGAGGGCTGCAGTTCGACGGTTCCGATAGCATAGGAAGAGTACAGCAGTGTGGTTTGACTGTGAGGGCTAAAGGTTGCAATAAACAGCGTCAGCCTAACACGTAGGTTGGGGTAACCTCGTTGACATATATAAAACCATCCCATACATGAAAAAATTATGTCATTTAATGATAAATAATAAAGACTCAACATAGATGCAAGCACGCTGCGATCACGATATCGTATTAAACCAATACTATAATACCTGATAGTTGCACAGTTCGTAATAACGATATCAGTGTTGCTATTGCGACGAGAACTTTTGTAACCACCTGGAATGGCCGTCAAAGGGAAAAAGAGCTTATGTTCTTATGACACGAAACAACCTACATCAAAAAAATTCTACAATATGTCAATTTCAGTACAGTATTTACCAGCTAAGTTAATGTGTAGACACATTACACAACTTGTAAAGGTTGTGGTCCTTTGCTTGTCACTAAACATCATGTATTTAAGCCAGTAGTCATGCAAGAGACTACAACACTGCTACATATTATTAGATATAAAAAATATGCAAAGGTAAATAGTTATGAACTCCTTCCAACCGTTACATATTGCGCGAACAACGAACGCTGTACATTATGTTAGGCCAAAAATTACAGTTGTGTAATGCTGATGCCAGCAGACGAAAGGAAAATACTTATAATCTCCTACCACCGAACACATATTACACAAGTGATGAGCACTGTACAACACAATGCGTCTGAAAACTGATATGGTAGCCTTGGTTAGTACAGCAAAATAGGAAACGATTTTCCCCACGCACACCCTCCGACCGAGCTATGATTCAGTACAGAGGCACGCTAAATCCACTACCAACTAACGCATAATGTGCTAGCATCGAGCAATGTACGTTAAAATTAGACTAAAATAAAATACTATGACAGAGTCGAGAAACAGGGAGAGCGACAAGGTTGACTTACCATCTGTAACACTAACTGCATCGCCAACAGCAAGAGACACTGGTGATTTGCTCCTTACAGCACGACAACATGAAAGTAGTCTTTGCATGTTCGCCTGCAGTGTTAGTTTAAATAGTCATAGCAAGATGCGCAAAGACAATGTTTGTTGTTCATCGAGAAGTGAGTGTAATTATTGTTGCAAGACATTAACTTGCAGCCTATCAGACGTTTATAAACACATATCAGCAGGCACATTTCTTAGTCATCAGGAATTTAAAAAAAATAAAACTTTTTTTGTATTCATTTATATTCGTAATTAAATCATATACATTCATAACATATCATTCAATAAAGCCTTTACAGTAATATATTCACTTCTCTGCAATGGAACCAACACCTGTAGTCTTTCAACCAAGCCATTGGAGTCTTCAGAAAATAAGCAGCCAGACTTCTCGTCATTACTCTTCGCAGAAGGTTCGTGATACACTTCTGTATGTATGTATGTTCTTCCATGATGAGTATGTTGTTAGATACCTCTGGGTCAGAGTACTAGGTTCGAATCTGTGTTTCTTCTTTCCCAACTTCAGGTAGCGCTTATCTTCAGCAACATGTGTATGCTTTTGCTTTGTATAAGTAGACACTTCATCATCATCAGTAGAATATACTGTAGACTCTGAGGTTACATTTTTGTTCTCATTGTCCTGGTTAGTTGTACATTGTTCATTTTTCACCTCGCATGATAGCGGAGCATGTTTGTAGTTCACAGCTTCTGACGATCTGTATGGCTCACATTCTTTATACTAAATGTCTCCAACATTCGTATTCCCTTCTTCACACACTGTTTTGGAACACAATGCAGACCTGAATAATTTCATAGGTGCTCGAACCGTCGTTAATATACACGACGAATCAGCAGGAAGGCCAGCCATAGCATTGTCTTACGACATTAAGTTCAGTGCACGCTTTGTTGTCCCAAGTAAAGGTACTTTACATTTACATGTACCAGTGTGTCTCTTTAGATTATTACATCTACCAAATGCTGCTCCACGCATATCATATGCTTGTATTCTGGTGGTCGGTTTCTTTGAAAATTCGCTCTGTTCATGTCGAGGGTCATTATAACCTTTACTGAAAATCTTGCCAAAGTGACTGCATTGTTTTCCATGTAATTGGTGAACACTCGGTGAAGTATTGCAGGTAGTCGTACAGGACATTCTCGATTGCACGCCCTCAATCAGCATACATATATTTGTCAAGTGGACTAAGTGAATTTGTTCTCAACTGTAGCTGATCTATCGTATATAATGTCCAGCTGGAACCCTTTCCCATATATTATTCTTCCTTGTGACAAATCTTCTGTATACTAGCATCAGCACTGTCTTAGATTTCGTACATGTTATACAGAGGTACATTCGAGGTTTTAATGCTCTCTCACTATATTCATCTCCACGTGGTTCTGGTTTGGTGTATTTACATTCCAACCATATATTATATTTTACAGCACATTTTTCCATCTCACATGTAAGTTGATCTATAATATTCTGTTCCATAAACTTAAGATATGTACAAATATCTTCCACCATAACTGATGAATAAGATAGAACATACGTCTTCATAAGACCACAGAAAGCAGATTATTTCAGTATGAATTATTCTCATTTGGTAAGTTTGCAACAGATACAGGTATAGGTGCTTTATATGTACACATTTTGACATGGTTGTAATACGACTCATGGCATAGTTTTACCAGATGGTCATATATTTCGTGTCGCACATACCTGATCGTCACAAGTTTGTAACATTTTACAATGCAGTAGAAACCATTTCAACATGCAACCATGATCTTGACAGACACGAATCTCAAAGTATAGTTAAACAGTCTAAATACACTGGAGAGCCAAAACAAACTCGTATAGGCGTGCGTATGCAAATAACAGAGGTATGGAACCAATCAGAGTAACGCGATGCGGTCGGCAGCGCCTATATAAGACAACAAGCATCTGGCAACGCTGCTAGATCGGTTACTTCTGCTACAATGGCAGGTTATCAAGATTTAAGTGAGTTTGAACATGGTGTTATAGTCGATGCACGAGAGATGGCACATAGCATCTCCGAGGTAGCGATACAATTTGGATTTTCGCGTACGACCATTTCACGAGTGCACCGTGAATATCGGGAATCCGGTAAAACATCAAATCTTCGACATCGCTGCAGCCGGAAAAAGATCGTGAACGAACGGGACAAACGACGACTGACGAGAATCATTAAACGTGATAGACGTGCGACCCTTTCTCAAATTGGTGCAGATTTCAATGCTGGGGCATCAACAAGTGCCAGCGTGCGAACTATTCAACGGACCATCATTGATATGAGCTTTCGGAGCCGAAGGCCCACTCGTGTACCGTTGTTGACTGCACGACACAAAGCTTTACACCTCGCCTGGGCCTGCCAACACCGCCATTGAACTGTTGATGACTGGAAACACGTTGCCTGGTCTGACGAGTCTCGTTTCCAATTGTATCTGGTGGATGGACGTGTATGGGTATGGAGACATCCTCATGAATCCATGGATCCTACTTGTCAACATGAGACTGTTCAAAATGGTGGAGGCTCTGTCATGGTATGGGGCGTGTGCAGTTGGCGTGAAATGAGACCCCTGATACGTCTAGATTCGACTCTGACAGGTGACAGATACGTAAGCATCCTGTCCGATCACCTGCACCCATTCATGTCCATTGTGCATTCCGACGGACAGGTGCAACTCCTGCAGGACAATGCGACACCCCACACGTCGAGAGTTGCTACCGAGTGGCTCCAGGAACACTCTTCTGACTTTAGACACTTCCATTGGCCACCTAAATCACCAGACATGAACATTATTGAGCATATCTGGGATGCCTTGCAACGTGCTGTTCAGAAGAGATCTCCACCGCCTCGCACTCCTATGGATTTGTGGACTGCCCTGCAGGATTCATGGTGTGAATTGCCTCCTGCATACCTTCAGACATTAGTCGAGTCCATGCCACGTCGTCTTGCGGCACTTCTGCGTGCTCGCGGGGGCCCTACACGATATTAGGCTGGTGTACCAGTTTTTTTGGCGCTTCAGTGTATAAATATAACTGTCTTAAACACTTTCTAATGCTGCAAAAATATTATAAGATAATCTGGGTCCAATGTTTATTTAATATCCTTGGTGCGAAAAGCGACTTTCAACTGTTGTACTGCAAGGGATTGTTAATGCACCTCAACCAAGTAACCTATTCCAGGAAATGCACAACCACATTTAGAAAGTTATATGGAAAATTCTCAGTGATAGTCTTTCTTTGATTAGGGATTTTGCCAACTGAAATTCGGAACTGATGTTTTCTAGCTTCCTGCAGTTACCCGAGTTGTGCTTCAATATATCACCCAGTGGATTCAAATTTAGTTCATTACTACTCTCTTCCTCTAACAAATACTCACTAGTTGCTCGAAGCCGTATCCTCCTTCACTACTTGGAAGGTCCGTATCTGGAAGGAATGAGGACATGGCGTCCTCAAGGTATTCTGGCAGGCTCACCATTCCATACTGACTGAAAAGTATGCTTTCGTGGACACTGTAAAAAGCCCGTCGCAGATATAGCGGGAACATTATGGTATTTAGGGGGACCCCCCCCCCCCNTTTCTTGTTCCCCCTGTTTTTCTCGGGCTAAGTCCTCCTTCCTTTTTTTTCCACGTATTGTGGAACCATAAATTCACCTATGATGTTAAGTAACAGCATTGTAGACGTTTTAACTCAACTCCCCATCCCACTCTCTCAGAAATTTTGATTGATTATAGCTTTTCAAATCGATGCGCTTCCAGTAATGTTTGTTTAGCTGAAATTTCGTGGCATTTACCATTCTTCCTTGTAAAAATTCTTCATAATGGGAGTGCTTACATGATACATTGGGAACGCCATGGACTTTGTAATCCACTTGATTGTCATTAATTTATTTCTGGAGTAAGTATCTCTGCACTTTTTTAGTGTAATTGTGGCTACATTTTTTGATGGCCCTTGTAAGTGGTTTCAAGTAGATTCCCTCCGAAGACTGGGTGGGGTGCACCTGTCTTGAACCTCTCTGATGGAGTGTCTATCGATCTGTATCGATTGCTTCTGTATACCATGACTCGCTGATAAGATTGTGCTGGTTCCGCAGTGCTCACGTACTTTCAGCTGGAAGCAACAGTTACCTCAGCAAAAAATTGTGGTGAAGTTCGTTGATCGCTGCTTGCAATAGAGTGCAGCGGTGGTGTAAAGTTATCCAGGCGTGTTTTTTTTTCTAAACGATGGCCTTTTTTCAAATCTCTACGCCATTAAGCATCAGAAATTTTAATGTAACTCCCAAAAATGGCAAATATTTCTGAGTTTAAAATATTTTCAAATGAAGTTAGTAATTATAATTAGGTAACCTTTATTTTTTCCCCTATCCTACAATGAACCAAGTGTTCAGTGTATGTCCGAGGTAGGGACGTGACCTAAGTGCGTCTCAGGGCTAAGCCTCATACTTCTAGGGGTAATAATTAATGCTAGTAGGCATGCATCGCGGCAGAGTAGGAGTAGGACATAGGCACCGTAAAAACTGTATCGACAGTTAAGTTCAAACTTGTCAGGATTAATATAACTTTTTGCATGATGAAGAGGGGTGCAGGAATCACGCTGTTAATGGTTGAGTAAAACTAGGAGAGAGGGGGACAGGACCTTAATTTCCATCTTCTTAAAGGTGTAGGAACATTCAACACAAAGACCTACCTAGTTTTCCACGTGTGGCCATATTAATTGTTAGTTTAACAGTTGTTATCTTAATTACGTCTTTTTTGTAACTCTAAAAAATTGCAGAATATTTAAAAGATTAACACCTTTCAGACTAAGACCTTGCGAATGGACGGTCCAAGTGGTTTTACATGTAACACTGTGGTTGTAATGGGATTATCCGGGTTTTTAAAAATAGGGGAATACACGAATGTTTGGCTCGCTAACCGTTGCGAAATGTTTTTGTTGCCTGAAATGCAGGGCGCACGAAGACAAGTCTCGCATACGCTGTTTGTAATACCAGTCGGGCGTGCAAAGTGTCTGTAAAGGTAACGTTGAATTCTGTCCGTAGTGGCCTTCAAAGCACGTATGTGACGGCACGAACCAATTTTTTTATATTTTTTTTGCTGGCGAGCCCTCAAATCTCGCTACGCCAGCGTGAGCTCCTGCCCAGTTCTGCGAGTCCTCCAGCATGCATGTTAGTAGCCAAGGCGGTTGGACAGCGTCTCAGGGCAATCCCTACATGCCTTAGGTCGGGTTTAAATTATTAAAATTGGGCGCATGTATCGCGGCTGAGCAGGGTTTTCTGGTGTCATGGCCGCAACTGTAACCATGAACACACCCCGAAAGAGTAAGGGTCTAGATACGAGCACAGCAAACCAGAGCAAAGCGGAGAGGGCACTGGGAAAATCTGTGTGACAGTCGCGCAGGAGAAAATATAAATCCTATATTGGATTAAGGGCCGGATAAGGTATGGTGTTTGTTAGTTCGCGAAGATAGACTTTGTGAGGTTAGTGAGTGATGATATTAAATGTGTCGAGCCGCTGCTGGATTGTGACCGCAGTAGCACGGCCCTTGTGGAGGGCGACAGAACTGCGCCACCCGCCCGCAACAGCACGAATTGTCACCAATCCGGCCTCCTTGCATATTGAGCGTGACACGGTCGCAGACTGAAGATGAGGTAGGCTGATTTTCGTCTCCTGAGGATCTGCCCAACATTGGCACGTTTTGCGTATGGAGCTGTCAGAATTGCGTATTCGAACAGTGGCGTGGATGTTTGTTTACTTAGCGAAACTGGAATATATCCTAGTTGCATTAAAACTGTCTGAGAAGTGTATAAACATTTCAAAACATCCATTTATGAAGAGAAAAAAAAATTGGTAACATTATTTGAAGCGACATGGTTTTAGCAGTTCTGTTGGCAAAAAAAAAAACAGTTCAGTGTCAAACTCGGGTGTTGGTTACTCCGCAACTGGCATGCGCACCCCACCGAATATGGAGTAGAGTGCTCGTGCGAACTGCGCTGTACTCACTCCCCGTGTTCCAACATCGGACTGCTTTTTTGCCAATAGCGCTATCGATAACAACGTGGATGGGAATTGAGGTTATAACACTCTTGATGAAAACACTTGTTTTGAGATGTGTACATTTACATTTACCTAGTTTTAATGCGACTAGGATATAAGTTAATGAGAATATTTTATTCGATTATAAACTTGGGCCTGTTGAAAATTCAACCGTAAACGAACACGCTCATCACTGTTGATCACGTGACTTCTACAGGTGTATTCGTGGTGGGTTGAGTTGAGGTTTATTCTATTCGGGTTAGAAACAGGAGAAGATTTCGTATGGGAGAGTTCCGCCGCAAAGTACGCCGGTGTTCTGAGGTCACTTTTAAGCTGGCGGTAAATTGAGAAATTCAATTTTTTTTTGTGTGTAAAGTTTGTGTTCGGCTATAATTGTGATACATACTTGCCCAAGTCAAAATTGTAAGAATTTACTTTATTTCGTAACTTTTATTCACGCCTTCCAATGGTGTTTCCAATAGCAAAGAGTAAAACTTTAACTGTGTTTGGCATTGAGCGTTCATAAGCAAGCCTATTTCGATGAGAAAATTTTAGGAAATTCAAGTTAGAAATAAGTGTAGCTGTCATTGAAAGGAACTTCGTATGCTTTTTTTTTTCTCCTTTTCAGTAACGAAACCGCGCAGGAAAGCCCTAAAAAAAGTATTTGTTAAACCATTTCACTACTGTTTTGATCCAGTTGTTATATTTAAATTAAGTAACTGTGCAAGTCAACGTGTTGCTAAATCCAGTTTACGACAGAATATTAAACATCGTGTGAACATATTTCGTTATATTTCCACTCTAGTGCAGAGAACAATGTTTTATTCATTGCATAGGTTCCAACAAAATACAAATAGGAAAATTTTACATATTTATATTTATTTTATGAAAATGGCAATTTTGCCATTTACTTACATACAAAACGGAAAAATCCGGTACACATACGACAACAGTGCACCCTGGTGGTGAAAAATGTTAGTTAACAATCTAAAAACATTGAGCTTACCAACCTGAGTAGAATAAACCTGAGTTGAGTGAATATTGGGGACATGCGCAGAAGCCGTCATTCTCCCTCATCTTTAGTGTGTGCATATTCCCTCTACGAAAACAATTGAGATAATAACCATCAACGATGGGAGTGGGTTCGTGAGCGCAACGACGAATTTGTAGTCTGTTACGACGATTATGTTACTTTTGTAACTTATCATTAACTTGGAACCGCCAACGCAACACCCGCGTGCTGTCGTAACATGATTCGCAGTTAAGAGAGATCGCGCAGTGTGCAGGTGAGGGATTCGGACCCACGACTTCCGGCAGTAGGACACATACGGGGCTTTCTGTAGCATGTTGTCAGCAAGAATGAAGATCAGTATATTTTCGGATTCAATGCCTCCATTTTTGGAAGCACTAAGAGTGACGGGAACGCACCTAGGATGTTTCATCGCCTTTCCGGGCAAGACAGTGATTTGGTGCGGTCTTCTCGTCGCAACGCGCTTCGATCTTTTTATGTCACAATTACGACATAGGCGCACGCCTCTATACTGCTTCAAACAGTCCGTTCTGGGATTTCCATGCCTAACATGAGCCAGTAACGCTTGTTTGAGCTATTACATGCTGTTCGTAAGTAGACACTGCTCGACGATGTAACAAATATTACTTCTTACAGCGTTTGACCTTCAGCAAATATTACAGATCACTCGGTAGCCATTCTGGATATACCACTTTTCATCAGTGAATCTTGCGGCACTGTCAGAAATAGCATCTGTAACAATATTACTTCTTACAGCGTTTGACCTTCAGCAAATATTACAGATCACTCGGTAGCCATTCTGGATATACCACTTTTCATCAGTGAATCTTGCGGCACTGTCAGAAATAGCATCTGTAACAATATTACTTCTTACAGCGTTTGACCTTCAGCAAATATTACAGATCACTCGGTAGCCATTCTGGATATACCACTTTTCATCAGTGAATCTTGCGGCACAGAATGTCCGGCACCGGGATATAATGTGTAATTGTTCGGCAGACCAGAAGGCAAGCAGTGGAGTGGAGGGGTTTAGGCGGCTCTGAACAACGAGGTCTCGAGAGCCTATGAGGTTGAAGCGAGGTGGATATGGAGCGGCGCCGGTGTGCAAGGGCGGGGAAACGGGAGGTCATCGAGAAACCTGCTGACAGACGCGACTTCCACATGCAAAAACCATGGAGTGATCCCGCCGGGAATCGAACCCTGCTCGACTTGGTGGGAGCCGAGCGCTCCAGCTGGGCAACCGCGGCCCTAAAGAGAAACGGTCACGACGGTGATAGCAATACAGTCATGGAGCCGGTTCGTCGGCAGTGGCGCTCCTGGAGGCTATACGAGTTGCGGTACGTCTGCCGCGAGCACACAGCGCCACTTTGTCCGCCAGGGCGTTCCGACCCCCCCCCCTCCCATACCTCATTTTTCATGACCCAACCGTTTTCTATGTCTGAACACTGTGCACAGCATTGTACCAGCTTCCGGATCCTCCGCACTTACCGCGTACTCCTTCCGCTTACTGTAAAATTTTCTCCTTCAGTTATATTTGTCAATAAAATTTGAAGACGAGATACATCCATCAAATTTTGCCATCAAACAAATTTAGTCAAATAATCTTCAATGTGTTTGAAAATATGTCACACTTTCGAAGTTTTTTATTTTGGTTTTAAAGCGGGGCAGTGCTGTTGTTATCATGCAGTCAATTACAGAAACGAGTATACTTGTGTGACTTAGTTTCACTTCTTTTCTAATTTTTAAGTTTATTTATCATACGTATTTGCTGTGCTATGAAAATAAATAATTTCCTTAGATTTTGCACTATTTTGGTTCAGTGTGCACTTTCAACACCATTCATGTCCTGTAAATTAGCTATCTCTATAACTTTATTTAATTTATAGTTACTGGTAGCTATTTTAAATTTTTTTGGGGTCAGAAATAACAGTTCTTTTATGTGCACGATTCTGATTACCTGAACTCGTCAAAACAACCAAGAAATTTTAGAACGGGTCCAATATACAAAATGTTTGCTGGAAACTGGAGCCATCCAATTTTTTTTAGATACATATGACGGTGTTTATGAACTTTTGATGACGTCACAACAATTTTATTTGACCACTCTAACTGGAAGCAGTTTGACGGGAAAAAATTTATCGCGTGACAGAGGCTTAATAGACTCTTTCCAGCAATTTTTCTGGATATTTGCGCAGCATTCCGATAACTTGCAGATTTCGCTCGCCAGTATTTCAGTAATGCCAGCTGTTACGATACTGCTGTGGAATTCTAATGAATCATTATACTCGTGCTCCTTTCCGCGCGCCACTGGGTGGCGCCCTTTGCTAGTCTACACTGATTATTGAAAAACAATTAAAGTATTGGAGCTAGCAGAGATCGTCGTCCAGTGCTGCTGAAGAAAGAATTGGCGGACGGTTCAAGTCGTATGTTCCCAGAAATATTTACATGTGTGCAGACGGTATCATCGTTAAATCAGGGCGGAGAGAAAGTCACTAAAAGTTACTTTTTTCTAATTTCTGATTTTGATACAAAATTGTTGAGGCACAGCTTAACTGAACAAAAGTTCATGCTTTGTACATAACATACTTAAAATACTGCCATTTATCAAAATACAGCATTGTAAACAATTCATACTTTTCTTCTTTCAAGTTCCGCCGTCTGTCTGAATAACCACATTACAATGGCTTAAGGATCCCGCCTACTTGGCGCTCGAACTGCGCTGTACAGTTTTTGAGATACATGTTTTTTTATAAGAAACTATTAAACGTGCGTCCACTGTACTAAACTGCGAAATGAACACACTTCATACGGGGGCTGTTGAGTACTTTCAAAATGTCACGCACGTTAGAAACACCTTTTCAGAGTACTCCAAAACTGCTAAAAACGGCTTTTTCAAAGCGCTGTAGCTCAAAATAAACGCATCAGATACATACAAAACTACATTGAACCTTCCTACAGACTTTCCACCAGTAAAATTGTATGGTCTCTGACTCTTCAAAATACGTTATGACAATTAATTTAATATATTTATATTGTCTCTGTGGTTCAAAATCTCAAATTACTGATCTCCTTTTCCCTAGCCAAGCTCTCGGGCTATTGGTACATATTATAAAGTCCATTCAGTACCTTTGTCACTACGCGGTAGTCCAACCTTGACTTTAAATTATATGCTCTAGTAGGAAGCGCGTACAGACTTCCTTCTTAAATCACGCTGAAGCGCCCCCNCGTTTCAAAATTAATAAATCAAGTAAATTCCCTACCAGGCCGAAACCCACAGGGTCAGCGTCCTGCCTGGCGCAAACAAGATGGCTAGAGTGAGTGAGTGAAGATATTTGGGCGGCTCTTAACATCGAGGTCTTGAGAGCCGATGAGGGTGAAGCGAGGTGAGTATGGAGCATTGCCAGAGTGCAAGGGCGGGGGAAACGGGAAATCCCCGAGAAAACTCGCCGACCAGCGGCATCGTCCGGCACGATTCCCACATGCGAAAATCTGGGGACGACTCTTCAACTACATGCTTAAGGCTTAACTTTAAACCTCGCGCCATTCACGAGAGGGCTGCAACACATATTACTCATTACGTCATGCATTCACATGACAACCAAAATAACATCTTGCTCTTAGCTCATGGCCTCCGTTCATAAACCTCTTTGTAAGAATCCTGAAATACTTTTAAAATAATAATATTTATCATTATATAATAGTAACTAAAACGGTAGCTGCCACAAATAAACAAACAATAGGCAGAAATACATATTACGTGAGTCAAAACAGTGGAAAATTACTCTTATAAGCAGTATAAAATAAAAATTTAATTTTTAAAGCGTTTTTTCGTAATTCTGCCCAAAAGCTACACAAGACTAAACTCAAAACATAATTTTTGTCGTTATAAAAATTTGTTTTCTTCAGTGAAGCAAGTATGTGTGTTTTCTTGTTCGTGAGTAGTCTTTTAAATCAAAATATAAATATTTTTTTTTGCTTAAAATGGATAGTTTATTTTATTGAATACCACTAAGATTCCGAAACTATGAACTTCCTGGCGACACAAAAATATTTTTCGTGTACTGCAAACTTGCGCCTTGCTGCTGACGAACACTTATGAACCATCAGCAGTCACAGAATGCGGCTTTGAAACACGGGCTTAGCGACCAATGCAATAACACGTTACTTGCGTGCCTAAGTTCTGTTCCGCCCTCAGGTAATATAATAGTAATATGATCATGATTAAATATGCAGTGTAAATAATTTTGGTGATGCAGTTTGCGTCTACTAACAAGATCCTACACATCTCTTAGTGTCAAGAGTAATCATGTTGTACCGATAATAAACTGAGTTAACCAAATTTTCTTTATTATTTCATTTTAATTCAAGTGTGAGAGAATTTTTTTATGCCACTATAAAATAAAACTAATTACTATGAAGCCAGTCTGCCATACTCTTTGAATTTAATTTTTTTTTAAATTCAGATCGCTAATTTTTTTTAAAACTGCACATGTTGTCATAATTTTAAACTTTATGAAATATTGTAAAAGCTGCTCTACATAATTTTCGTCATCAGTAAACGTTGCTCCTCCAGATGTGTAGTGTTATTATTTTTTGGTAGTTTTGGCTGTAGTTTGAAACTTATGGCAAGGGTATTTTTTCAAGTGTCTTCTTGTTAAGAGTATTATTTTTACATGCAAGTGTGTTGTCAAGTCCGGGCCATAATGCGTACAGCTACCCAATGTTTAATGCACTAATGTTGTTAGCTACATCTCTCACAATACACACACACATTTTCAGTTTCATTCCAGGGGAACCTAAAGTGTTAAAACATTTAACACCCAACAACGTTACAATACAGTATGTACGTTAAAGTGCAGCCCAAACGTGAGGCACACAAAAAAAAATAGTAGAGAAACACGTCAAAGGTTTAAAGCGTAAGTTTTTTCTCCCCATGTACGAAGATAACTTCTGTGTGGTACGGTGTTTATTTTTGCAGCCCAGACTCGCGGATGGCGTTATTGTGAAGGGTGCAGTGGTGTGCAGACCCACTAAGGTATTCCGGTAATTTGCAGTTGCACGACACGCTGATTGCATGGACCGAACGTTTAATACACATAAAGGCACCATTAGGGAGCAAACTCGTACCACGTATTTTCCAGAACTACAGCATTATTTGGCAATTATTTAGTTCTGCAAAATATTGCTGGGTTCAGCGCCAAACGAAATCGTATGCGGTCTGTTGCACAGTCGCGGTTGATAGCAGTCGAGTGATCAACAGTAGCTTAATTTCAAGGTTGTCTGAGCTTTACTTTCACCAAGTCTCGGTCGGCTGTGAACCAGTTCTCGCGCTGCAGCGCAGACGGACTAGCGGACAGACTTGTCCTCGGGCAGGTACAAGCCGGTGTGTACAGCTCCGTGGCACGAGCGAGCTGCAATCATGCTTGCCCATTCTCAGTAAAGCAGTCATGCTCGCTGCCTGCATGTCATACTTCCCGCTTATCGATGCATGTGGGGCTCAGCGCGTTCCGTGTCCTACCCTTACCCGGGACACCTCGCAAACGGAGAGAAGAAAGTGTGTAGGGACAGCATATACATGATTCTTAGACCAGAGCTTCTATCTAATACAGAGAAGATGTCGCCTTCTACAGAAAGTCATCAATATTAAGGCTGTTCCTGCAAAACCATGGACTGTAATAATTTATATAACATTCCGTTTGTAGTGTTGAAGTTGGGTCGCTGCCTTCCTGACAAACCTTTTGTGGAATTGTTCTCTAAATATTCTTCAGCAAACTTTTTCAGTGCGGTCCCTGTGTAACTTTGGCGCGTGCGCTTCGACAATCACGCATTGGTGGTTGGGACTCGGTTACGATCTTTGTATATTCCTTAACTCTGTCGCCGCACAACCAGAAATGCAAGGCTGTGAGATTACTGTAGTTTTCCATGCGGTTAAACTTTTACTAGAGTTGCGAATATTTTCGTACTTTGATTGGAAGGTGAGGGCTTGGACGATGTACAAGTTATGACTTGGAAGGTGTGCGGTGAACCCGTTTCACTGACGCGAAATGTAGTGAAACAGCTACGAAATGAGTACCGTGGAGAAACATAAGAAGTCCAACTGCCGTTCATTTGTAGGAGCCTGAGATTACAATATGTGGAGAATGAGAGAATTCTTGGAGCATTGTTCCTGCCATAATAAGTTATTATTTTCCTTTATGGGTGAGGTCACTTGGATCTGTGTCATGGCGGAGGTATAGTTTAGATATGGTCAAGTTCCGTGTTCTCCTGGGTGCTGAGTGTAGGCCCGTGAGCAACTGTTCTGCAGCCCTGCCAAAGTTCTACTTTCTGGCTATCGCTCTGCCCCATGCAAACAAAGCTTAACCGAGTCTAGAAAATTACACCAAAGGGACAGTGCACCGCATTCGTGCGCACTAAGTGTAATAATATTTTGCTTAAGTTATATTTCTTATCAGTCATTACCAACACATATACTTTCTCTGTGTTTTTATTCGTGTTGATTATAAATTAAATGTTATAACTTACAGATAAAATATAAGTAAAAGTTAAATTTCAAAATCAGGTTTTTTTGTGTTAACACAAGTATAAAACGCTCGTTATACATCGCATATTTCGACTTGTTAGTGTTTACGTGTCCCCTGAACGAAACTGGCGCAGTTTTCTCTCCTCTGTGCGTGTTAAACCTACAGTTATTTTTTCTAGCACTTAAAATTTCCAGAGTTCATATTAATGGAAATAATCATTTATCTTAGGCCCATACTTTTTCTCTTATTATTTTAAAACGTCCACCAAGAAAACACTGATATTCCTTTGCAGGTTTCATTCCTGCTGGCGCTCCTGCACAGAAAAATTGGTGCTGAATGATGTTAGAGTAAGCTGTAGAAATTGTATTGTTTTGTTGGAGTAGTTAACATAATCTGAAACGCCAGGGTCCATTGGAAAAGTGGGTTCGAATGTCGTGGCATATTTTAATGTGGTGCTGTATGCCAGTGTACTAAAAACTGTTAAATTAGAATTATTTAGGTTATTATTTCCGTTTATTATCTTTAAAAGTTACCAGAACGAGTGGCAGACCACCGTCAAGAAGTCATAATTTACACTCCTACAACTGCAATTACTACAAACAGGCCCTTCCGTTAATTACCTTCATTTTTGGTGTGGGAGGTTAGGAAATTTGTCAAATCACCGTGGGTTTCTGCCGGCCACAATTCGGTATCTCGTGACTTAGCTATATGGCGAGAGGACCGGTGGCCACATTTAGAGCCCAAACTCTGGCATGGCTCAGATTAATGTATTAGAATCGAGTGGTTCGTTGTCAACTGATACAATGGACGCACTATCGCAAGTTTGTGCATAACCGTGCGACGTTAAACCCTACCTTTATACCTTTAATAATAACCCAGAGGTCTGAACCACATACCAGTATAACAGTTAAAAATTTATCAAAACTTCATCCAACGTTGTCCATTTCATGTCCATAGATGTACTCGCTCTTAGCAAATAACTCTGGCTGAGTGTAGTAAACATTAGCCCACAGTATTACCATACTGTATAAGTGTTTGCATCACATTATATTTTTAGTAACAATGTAATGTTAATACCGAAAAGCGAATCACCGGGATGAGAAAATGAGTGCCCCCTCCTCGATGTGCAGTTTATAGAAAAATCTAGCAACTTAGTAGAACCGGTCATCAAAATTAATAGAAAATGCGTATAACTGGACATTAATTTTTTTTTTCTGTTATTGCTCGGAGTACCATAATGAGAAATATTAAAGCCACTTACACTATAAACAAGTTTAGTTTTTTTTTTGCACGACTAAAGAAACGCAAAGTGTGTCTAACCTACTACCACACATTCTAGTGCAATCTCTGCTCTTTCTGGAAACACAGTTGAACCTCTCATTGCAACCTGTTGTCACAAAGTACACACACATTCATGGTGTTACGGGAATGACAAGATGCAACACCACTCCGTCCAGCTGTACGTGGCATTAAAACAATTATTAATGTTTATTCCATAACCTCGCCGGTTTACAAAACAGGTAAAACTATTCAAAATCTCCGTTTCATAAATTACTTAACTCATTCAGACTCAGTGTACACAATTGTGTAAATAACCCACAGGAAAGTTTTTCTTGGCCATGCACTGCGAAGTTCAGTGCCCAGTGATCTTCCGTGTAACTGATTCATCAACCGTTCTATACAACCTTAGTTTGTGAAGTTGGCTTTTCTATTTCACAATGGGTTCTAGTTTTCAGTGAAGCATGCACATCTGGTTGTCATCGTAATGATTAATTAAAATTTTCGCGGGTTCTACGAGGTGATGGTACGAATGAAACACACCGACTTTGCTTCACGGTTGCCCAGAAGTAGAAAGTTGTTCATGCCACCTTTATCAGCGTCCCGACGATGCGCGATCTGGTCCTCCTCTTTGCGCGAAAACCCGTTCTATCCGGCCAAGTTCTCGGGTGCGAGAGTACAGTTAAAAGCTAGCCGCCTCCGACCTCTCAGGGCGCCTATCAGTAAGCAACTTATGCAGAATTTATTGGTTTTCTTGTCGTGATTTCAGTTTTAAATTAAATATTGAGAATGCTCGACTATAGAAAATTTACATTTTACGAGTTGTTTTGTTATTCGTTAGTTGTAAAAAGGCAGGCACGCATTAATATTTCAAAATTTTTATTTTGCTATTTGTGATAAAATCATACATTGATCGTTATGAATTTACGTCTCTACAGCAAGGCAAGGAAAATAGTTAAACTTATGTAATCAAATGTCGTAAGTTTTACTGCACATTAACTTAAAACTAGCAGTAAATGAAATAATCAGATATTGTGGGTGATGCTGAGCCTTAATCAGAAAAGTCGCGGGTCTTGCGCCTTCCCGAGACGCCGACGGCATCGCAGGGTGACTCGGACAGCAATGTGAAAAAAGCACAGAATTCCTAAGACTTCGGTTCCAAGGCGCGACAAAACGACCTGACCAATAAGACACTTCCAATAAAAACAATAGAGAACATACCTGCCGGTTTCGGGTGCCCCATTTATTGTACATCAGTTAAATTTTAATATGTTTACATTAATATAATTCTGTACATATATGTTAAACAGTTTTATTTGAAAGTCAATTACAGCATATTAATTTGTAATCTCTCTGCAGGGGTTCTAGTTTGCGCCGCCTTCTAGGCGTGTAGATTCTCTTCGCCACGCGTAACTACGAAAGCTGACCTTTCTCTCTGTCCCCAAGAATGTTACAAAAATAACCCTTCATAAAAATAAGCGGGTTGCCACCCATGACACTATTGCGATCCTTTCCTGCCTCCTTGGTCTCTCTAATACAACATGTTAAAATTAAAACGACACACTAACATTTTTCCAAATACATACATCACACTATGATAGTCACTACAATTAAATTGAAATTTAAACCAAATTTCTACGACAATTCTAACAAAAATTATATTTATGTGGTATATTTTATCTCCTAAGATACAGCGAAGACCATAAATGGCCTGTCATAAGGTTACGAAGGGTTCGTATCAATATAGTCGAAAACAAAGAGTTTTCAAATAATTTTCTGAAGTACAACAAAATTTTTCTCGTTTTGTAATTGAAACCATACATTTATGTGAGTCTGAGAGGGTTGTGAAATTTCCATAATAATTATTACCTATCAATATTTAAGTAAAAAAAAAAATAATAGTAGTAATTGTTAATATTGTTTTCTGTAATATTCCGTTGAAAGCAGAGGATTAATATCGTCTACACAGAAAAACTTGGCTGTTTCACTAAGTATTTGAATGAAATACCAAAGTTTTAGTAAATTTTATCCCCACAGACATCCTCCCTCAGTTGGATGATGATGGTGTTGGAAAAGGAGGGGGGAGGGGGCTCGTAATGACAACAGAGTGTTTGGCATTGCCCGATGTTTGGGCGAGCATTACGTCGTTCCTGTCGTCATATTTGGAGTGTGTGCAAGGCGTCGTGGTGTGGAAAAGCTTCGGTCTTGTTGGATGGATGTGTCTTTGGGCGGAGGCGCTGCTGCGCGCACACGTTCAGGTAGATCAAAGAGGGCGACCAAGCTAGGCTGACTTGTTCGAACCGGTAATGGACGCACAGTGTAAAGAGCTGCCTGCCCGGGGTGGTTTCCCTGCGGACACGATTTTTACGACCCTAACGTTTGCGCCTCCCCCCTCCCCCTAGGTGGGGGGGGGGGGGGCACCCGTACACCTGGATGAACAGAGAGAATCTACCGTCTTTTCAGTGTACCGTGTCGTTATTCCCTTCGTTCTGTTGTAAAAAAGTATTCAGAGCATGGAGTTGGTGACAAATTGATTAAAAAATAGGACAAAGCGGTATATGCTATATATAATGAGCGACTAAGTATGACCACAGTTGCTTGTAATGAGATACAAAAACGATTGCCAGAATATATTCATGATATCTTTGTACCTTCAGTGATATGAGAAGATACAAGTACGCATCGTAACGCTATATTGCTAAAAAGTATTGTTTTGTTGATCTATTGTTAACAATTAATACATTTTCAATACATTAGCAGTAGCGGATCTAGAGACCCACTAAGGAGTCCCTCCTTAGTGGGTCTCTGAACGCACAATGTCCCACCTTGAGGAGGTGGGACGTTGTGCGTTACGATGGAAAAGTGAATTTTTAAGTTTTGAATAACTCGCAAATTGGGCAAAATGAATGCAATATATTAAATGTACTTTGATAATGTTATTGCAATTAAATTTTAACAAGAAAAACTAAAGTTATAAATACAGTCTTGTTTTAGTAGTAATGATTAATTTTTGAGGTGTAACACTGTTGAACACACACAACAATCCCAAACTGCAGGAACAAAATTTGTAAGATTATTTTTTATGGAAAATAAGGCAGAAAACTTTATTCTGCTTATGGCGTAACGTGGTTAGTAAAGGGGAGCCACACATTTTAAAATTGAGAATTCAAACTAGTTAGGCTATTTGCAATTTTTTAGAAAATATATGAGATGAAACAATAACTTCATGAATAATGTTAGCTTGACTTAATATATGCCTTCTGTGAACATTGGCAGGCAACACCATCGCCCGTCATTAAGAAATGTTATTAATGTGTTGCCTGTGAGTGTTTATGTTGTTATGACAGGCAAACAGTATTCACGAATTTGTTGTTTCTGCCCACGTAATTTTTTACATATAGTAAATAACTTATCGAAATTCCCAATTTTCGAGGGTGCGTGTCTTCCTTAAGGTTCCGCCTGTCTGCAGCTATTTTACGATTTGGGGCCTCGAAGCACGTGAGCTCTAAAGCAGTCATTTGTTACTATAGTCTGTTCACGCTAAAGTGAGCACTTTTGAGGCCCTAGTTACGCTTTTACTCTCAGCCATGTTTTATCCTTCCACCGCTTTTTAAAATAAATATTGCCATGTAAGTAATAAACATACTGTACATATTTCACCGGACTCGAAAGTTAACGTCTAAGGCTACAACGAAATATATTTATTGACTCTCATTCCTAATGAGAGGGCTTCAAAAACTGCTCACTTGACCGTGAATAGCCTATATCGCCTCAACTGGCGTGCAGTATTTTCGTCGGCGACTCGCCTGAACGTGACTTTCAAGTGAAGACCCTATTTTTTTATGCACGCTATTAAAGATAAAAGTATTATGAGCGTCTAAAGACAACTCTCAAATTTCTGTATATAAAATTTAGCAGTTAAAACTGATTCTGAAAATACCCTTCGTAGCCATTTTCACGCCCAAAAGAATAATTTTTTGAGTTTATATGAGACCTGAAACTCGTAGAGTGGAGAGGTTTGGGCGGCTCTTAACAGCGGGGTCTTGAGTGCTGATGAGGATGTAACGAGGTGAATATGGAACAGCGCCGGAATGCAAGGGTGGGAGAAACGGGAGATCCTCGAGAAAACCCGCCGACCAGCCGCATCGTCCGGCAATATTCCCGCGTGCGAAAATCCAGGAGTGTTCCCGCCGGGAATCGAACCCGGCCTGCTTAGGTGGGATGGGAGTAGTCTGACCACACTACACCACCGCGGCCCCAACTCTCAGGTTTGGGAAAGCCGCAATGAGCGGCAAAACAGGAAGTGGAAAACGCAACTATTGGTAGGTGTGTTCGAATTCTCCAGCCAAGTAACAATTTGCGAAACGAAGAATGGTGTTTGAAATTATACCTTCGCTACAAAGGGATCAAGGGAATGTGTGTGTGTGTGGGGGGAGGTTGTGATTACTGAAGGGATGAAGGGCAAGTGAACGAGGGTATGTGGCAGTGAATTCGAACACAGCCTGGTCTTCTGAGGCGGCGAATCGATCCTCTGTGAACTCGTAAAAATCATCGGGTCCGTAGTCGTTGCACGTTACCAGCAGGAAATTAAACCCAAATGAATTGCTGATGTGGCCTGAATATAAACACAATCGTTATATTAGATTATTCCCACAGGGCAGATTCTTATCACAGATCAAAATAACACTCGATTGATTATTGTACGACAATTACCACCATGCATTCTGATTTTTACAAGTAAGTTACTCATTTATGCTTAGTTTTTCCGTAAATATTATTAAAGCAAAAAAAGCGTATTATAATTTACAGATGCTGGAATTGTTTGCAAGTAAATCTTGTATTATTTCCATAATGTTCCGTATTAAAGCAAAACCTCTGTGTGTGAGTGTGTGAGTGTGTGTGAGAGTGTGTGTTTGAGTGTGTGTGTGTGTGTGTGTTTGTGTGTGTGGAGAGAGAAAGAAAGAGAGAAAGAAGTCTCCCTAGTTTTCATATGGCTATCATTGTAAGAAATTGTGCCTATTATAATTGAAAAAAACCTATGGAATATTCCCATATAATTTTGTTTTTCAGGGCAGAAATGAGTTGTTATTGTGTTGCCCGTTCATAAATGTTGTTATTGAAGCACAAATGTGGTTGTTGAAAAGTGTCAGTCATAGAAAATAGCTGTAAGTATCCCTCTGTTTACGATATTTATTCTTCTGTAAAGCAGTGTTTGAAACTATAGGGGCAATGCTGTATCTTTTCTGAACAGATTGATGTATTAAATCCCTGTAGTCACCGCTTAAAATTCTGAGGAAAGAGAACACACGTGAAGCTTTTTTGTGCTATTTCCCATCGTTGGCCGGATGTGACCTTGAGGCGTTTGATATTGTTTACTAGAGATTCTTCTTAAGTCACTGCAATATTCAAATGTTGATTCCCAGACCTTCGGCGATTTCCTGCGTTATTAAAACCAATAAAAAGAGTGTAACTTACGCTCTATTTGTTTCACCGTCCTCGTATACTTTTTTTTGATCCTAGGTGCAAGTCCCAAGTACGTTCAAGCAACCTTGCACAGTCAGTAGCGCACGAAACGCTGGTTCGTTTTGCAAGCTAGGACGTGTTCAAGCGTGCAAAATCAGTAGTAGTGCCAAATACACTAGAAACTAATACCGGACAGCTTGAAGATTTCTGCGAGAAAATCCGGCGGTGTTGTTACCTCCAGCTAGCAGACAGCAGCTAATACGATACAAACATGGTGGATATGAAGAGGAAGCTTTTTTTCCTTTATAGAAAATAAATTTAACACTGTGTAAAACTTAAATGACGAAAACTAATTCCCAATACGTCAAATGTTTCAGAAGTGGAAAATATTTACTGACAAAAAATAATAATTAATAATTTTAAAATATTTCCAGAAATATAATAATAAATAATTTTGAAAAAATTCCAGGAAAAATATAATAATAGTAGCACCTCTTTCTTGCCACTAGGTTAGTTTTTTGCACACTTGCCTATGCTATTTGTATAGAGCTGTCCGGTATTTGTCTGTAGTGTATTTGGTAGTACAGTATGGGTCTGTACATTGCTGGACTACAGTCTTCTCGTAGTCCTTTTATTGAGTCGTTGGATTGTAAAATACCTACACGTTTGCAGGATGGTTATAAATAGTTACTTTCAATTGTTTTTGATTCCTCAAGCTACAGTAAATATGAGAGACTCTTAGTTGTGATTATATTGTTACCTACAATGTTATTAGCTGAGCTGTTTTACGCGTAGATGTTCTTAGGTTATCTAACCCTTGTATTATACAAATTATAGTACATAACGTTACGTGTTGAGAATACACTTTAACTTTGTTTCGTAGAATTCCGAAGGTATGCGACATTGTGGCGTATGAATAATTTCGTATATCTACATTCTACAGTGAAAATTGCTACAAGGAAGTGAGATTTGACTGCAAGATAATGAAAACTGTTTCAGTGTAGTCGTCGATATCGTACTGACTTAATTTATGCACACACACACACATATATATATATATAATTTGCAGTTGATTCCAATGCCCCGGGTACTAAGCCCCAAAGCCTTCCAGTGATTCGCCAGATGGTAGCAGCTTAGGTGAATGTTCAGAGTAGCATTTCAGTTATGGTCTATAGTCATGTAACGAAAATTTCCCCTTTTTGCTTGTGTGTGGGTACTTGTGTTTGTGTGTGTCACTAAATTGTTTTGGACACGTACACCGATTTTCACCAAGGGAGTAATGTGTTTTACGTAGTTAAGGACTTAAGACTATTGTAATTTGTGACCATGCAGGGTTATTTATATTCAAAATAGTGGCAGTTTTCAATTTTCGGGGATATACGTCATATCGTTGAAACCGTTTAACCGGTTTGAACTAAAACTGTTATATTGACAGTTAACACTGTTAGCATTAAATTCATAAATTCGTGTCTTAGATAGTCCGCCATTTTGGAAGATAGCGCCACCTTAATTATTAAAGTTTTTGCATCATACCTCGGGTAATGCTCAGCTGATTTTCGCCATATTAAGCATGCATATAGTGTTTTGGTAGGCCAACCTATATGATTTTGGCAGCGCAGGCACTTATTTTCAAAATGGTGGCTTTATAAATATTTTACGTTGTGTGCCATGTTTACCTAACTATTAGACCAATTTGAATGAAACCTGGCGTACAGGAAGTCCTACTATTTCGATTATTAAACACGCTAATTCACAAAATTTTTTGTCTGTTATGTGGTAAAATAACGTAACATTAAACTTATAGGTAATTTTCCAGAAACTATCGACATGAATCTCAACAAATTTGACATGTGATAAGGCTATTTTTTAAATGGCTGCCTCGCTACACTTCAGTGTATATTTATATCCGTTAAACACAACTTGACATGCTGCCAGTTCTTATTGTTGGAACTAAATACACTAATTAATCATATCTTCAGCTCGCAGTGTAAACTTTTAATATTCTATACTGTGTTTTTATTTTTAAATTTCATCATAAATTAACGATAGTCAAATTCTCAAACTCGTCCATGATTTTCACTAACTGGAAAACAAATATGCATATGTAGCAATGCAGATAGTGATTTTATAAAGTAAACCTTGTTGGGCGTGTGGTCACAGTATTGAATTTTAAACATAAAACTACTGATAACTTTTGTCTCATTTCGTGGATATTTTATGGCTCCCACGCATTTTGCCCCGGGTGTCAAGATAAGATAGTAGTGACTGTTCCTAACAGTCACAGTCTATCGACTATTGCTTGTGTGATTGAACTTGAATGCATCCATAGAGCAGTGCTCACGCAACGCAAGACGCACGCAAATCCGTGCAAGATGTTAAGCGTACTCCTTACGTGTGTAAGGCAAAACTTGTTCTGTGTGTGTGTGTGTGTGTGTGTGTGCGCGTGTGCGTGTGCGTGTGCGTGTGCGTGTGCGTGTGCGTGTGCGTGTGCGTGTGTGTGTGTGTGTGTGTGCGCGCGCGCGCGCAACACTTCCTGTCTTGTCGCTCATTGCGGCTTTCCCGAACCTGAGAGTTGGGGCCACTCCCCTCCCACCTAGGCAGGCCGGGTTCGATTCCCGGACGCTGTCGATATTCAATGGTTCAAAGATGGTTGCGATTTGGTAATTTAGTAAGTTTCGTTACATACTAAAAACTAAATACAAAAATACCAAATATGTCATCTTTTTAGTCAACTAATTCTGGTCACATGAAAGACCTACTAGTGAACTAAAAGCGCCGATTCGAACGCTGCCTGAAGTAATTAAGCACGTTATATTAACATCGCAGGGAGCTAATTAAACTTTTTTAGTGAGCTCAAGACGACTTCGGGAGATTCGCGTTTTCCAGCAAAGTGGCTGGTATGTGGTGACAGAAATATGCACTAGCTTATAAGATGTAAAATACTGCAGTGTTAAAATGTCCCCAATCTGTGCCTGATGTGAAATTAAGTACACCGAGGGTGACACGAGATGTCGCTCTACATCGAAAACCTGGTTCTTAACAGTATATCTAGTCGTCTGTGGGCACTGTGTTTTCCTCCCTGTACTTTCCATCTAAAGTAGGCATCTCAAGCTTTGTTGTTATAATTTGTGCGTGGGAACGATTTGTCTCCTCAATCATGCAGTATTACGCTTCAGGGTGATAAATCACTTTCCCTAGCAGGGAAATAATTTTTCTTGCATAAGCCTGAGGAAAAATGTTGAGAGGTGTAATTCCCTGCACCCCCACCCCCTTCCCCCTTTCCGATAAATTGATTTGCACACACTGGCACGCTTACGCGCAGAGACATAACATACTACGGGTCATGTCGTGAGCCATTATTTCCTCAGGTCACAGTCGCACTGCCAACACAAAAAAAAAATAGAAGCTTACTCATGCTTAAAACTTGTAAACTTAGTAACAACCAAAATAGCTTTGCTCAATGTACTAAGACAATACTTTCACTTGAAATATATGGGCATTTCTCGGTAAACTGGGCAACAGTACTAAGAAAACTGTCTAGACAACGTTTTTTCTTATATATCAAATAAATCTTATTCAGCGAATACATAACCACTTATTTAACAATAAACGGCAGATGAACCAAAAATATTTATATTATTATAGAAAATATTGAGCATTTTCTAAAAAATCGATACAGGGGACTGTTGCCTATGGTAGGGGACTGTGTATATAAATGAAAAATACTATTTCAGTACCAAAATTAAATCTTTTTTATTATTATAGAAACTTTGGAGCTTAGGAATTAAGTAATTGAACAATAAAGATACAAATAAAATTAACAGTCTTTTATAATATTCTGCTTATACTCAAATTGCAACTCTGAAATTTTAATATTAATTAATATCAATTAAATCGCATAAGTACGAAGAATATTTAAGTACTTTGAGTCTTAAGCTACAGAATCAGTCTCATTATAATTAGTTATTACTTCAAAATATAGCATAAGTAGGTAAAGAAAATAATATCAAGAACTTGGTCTTATTGTTTTTCAAAAACATTTACAGGTGAATCAAATTTGTAGAACATTCTATGCCCTTTTAAAACTATATTTGGATTAGGGAGTTTATGTATCGCCTAGTCCATTGTAACATGTGCCACATCGTTTTGATCAAATCTAAATGTTTGGCCTTTATTATCACAGAACCTTAGGAATGTGACATGGATTTCGCCATCTTCTTCATCAATCATGTCAATAACGCTCATATATCTATATTCTGTATTTCTAGAAAACAATTTAACGAGGATGTAATCACCAGTGTTAAATGCGTTTACTGCAGCAGAACTAGGTTCAGCTTCATTCTCAGATTCTGAATCTGTGAAAACATCATCCACATTAAGTTTTGGCTTGTCTTCATAAATTATTTTTCCTATATTAAACTGTAGACATCAATCATTGTCACAAAAGCAGCTTAGATGTTTCATCACTATCTTAATCGAATGTGATTTTATACCCAAAGGATTATAGAATTTCCCAGCGACTTGACGCTCTTTGAGGGTGCCAACACAATTTTTCACCTTGGTTACTTCTCGTTCGATTTCAGCACTCATTTCTTTAATTGCATCGTCTTCTATAATACTTAAACTAATAGCGGGACATCTCTCTTCAATAGCTTCTACAAACTTCTTTAATCGCGATAGGCGTTTCTTGTACTTCAATAATTTCTATTCCAGGGCTCTAATTTTTTCATCTTTTTTCTTCTTTATTTTATATCTTAACATCATCTCTCTATTACTATTTTTTCGAATTATTTCAGCAATTTCAGGTGTTGGCATTTGAGGTGATACATTTGATACATCTGAATCTGGAGTATTTTCTCTCATATACGAGTTAGTAATATTTGCCAATGCTTTTTTCTTATTACGATACTTTGTGCAATGCTCTTTCCACTTTTTTGCTTCCCGGTGTTCTCGCGGAGTCATATTCGTTACGAGCTTTCTAGTTCCATTTTATTTTTTCTTAAGGTATTTTTGATGTTCTTTTTCTCGAAGTTCTTCCCTTTTCTGCGGATCGTTTTTAATGCGCTCATATCTCTTTCGATCAGCTTATCTTTTTCTTTTTAAAATCTCTTCTTTAGTGAGTTTTTTCTTCCTTGGCGCCATACCGAAAAGATAGGCGTACCTGAAACAATTGGAAGCAATATACGAAGACAGTTCCCTGGATGTGGAAACAGTTCCCTGTCCTGTACAGGGGCAGTGGACTGTTGCCAGGGGACTGTTTAATTAGATTTCATTGAGAGGTAGCACAAAATGTAATTAAGTCACATTAATTTGCTGTATGCAGGGATAATTGATCTATTATAACAATTTTAAGTTTGTATCGTATCAATAGAGAACATAAAAAGAAATAAAACCAATCCTTACCAGTGGACTGTCGGCTGTCAGGTTACAACACGTGATCCACGGAGGAACGCTCGCGCAGCACTAAATAAAATGGCGTCTGGGCGTCAGTGGCGACAACCGCGCAAACTTCAGGTCGTTTGCGTTTCGATACACGCAGCAACGCAACTGTCTAACAATTAGACTACGTTGCGCGTAATTTGAAATATAGACAGGGGAACTGTTCACAAAATGCGAAGACAAACTTTAATTAACTTGTCGCTACTTGGCCACCTGAGTTATACAGGGTGGTGGCCAGTAGTTCATATAGTTAAATTATTTCGGTGCAGACTAAGGACACCTGAGGTTGTTGCTTTAGGGGTACAAATACTCGTAATCTCCGTTATTTAACACGCCAGGATTTTATTGATCAGAAGGTCACAAAGTTATTACACACCCTGGCGAGACTGAGCTCCCCTACAAGTCGTAAGACTGAAGGGCTGAATACTATGCGTCGGGGAAGATTGTTAAAGGGAAAAGTTTCTCTACTTATCTGTGACTGCAGATTTGGTGTGTTGTCTTCGTTGGTAGCTGAGGCATGGTGAGTTGGGTGGCCCTCATTCAGGCCCTCGGACTGGCTCTCGTTGACGTGCTGTACTAAGTTGGCTTTTCCCTGCGGTTTTGACGGTCTCTCTCTGAAGTCCGGCATTAGGGTTCTCCCGTGACTTGTACTTTCCCTGCGATCCCGGCTGGCGTTCTGGTTGGAGAGTGCTTCCTCCTCGGCCGGCTTCCAGCTATCGCGTTTCTGTCTGCATTCCTAACCGCGGAAACTGCCACTATGTTTCGGAAATTAACTCATAAGTTATCGGTACTTTTACTGGGTTTGTCTCGGGAATTTACACATGAAGTTTCGGGCGCCACTCGGACTGGGGCTACCACTCGTTTCCGGAAATTTACTCATATTCTCGGCACTGTTCTCGTCACACGATTGTTTACTCCCGTTTCGGTTTCTCCCGTTTCGGTTGCATCTATCTCGTCTCGCGGCTGTACCGCCGAACAACTCCCGTCTCGGCTGGCGATAATTGCTCCCGAACAACTGACTGTGAACAACTGATTACAACTGACTGCCTGGGCTGGTCCCAAACTCCGGCCCGTTGATACGACTCCTCTCACCTAACTACCTTCTCTGTCTCGCTCACGACTGCCGATGACAACTACCCGACGATCAGTGACTGACCACGACTGAATGCCCACTCGCGACTGAATGACCACGACTGAATGACCCGAACCTTGGCTGCTCCCGAATTTAACCCTTCTTTCGATATATTCAAATTGGCTGTCAGCACATTGTGTCGAGAGAACTAGGGACTTCCCTCATGTAACTTGCACGTTATTTTGTATAGGGTTTCGGTCTCGTCAGCGACTCGCTCGCTCAAACTAGGGTGGAGGGAGGGGTGCGGCAAGCATCTCGGGGGTTCCTGGGAGCTGTGTCTGCACTAATCTCGGCCAGGGGGGTTACAGTGTTTCCTTCATAGAGGGCTTATATCAGCTATTTTTAGGGACTTTCCCTGTTTACTTCGGTTTTGGTTCATCCCCGCGTATTCTTATACGGCGGGACATCCCCGGGGGTTATTTCTCAGGGTGTGAATACAGCGCAATTCCTATCCCTGGTACTCGCCACGCGTCAAACTTTCTTTAGTATTATAAAATAACATTTGTAAAAAATAAGCAGGTCTTCTTAACAAACGATATAATATTGTTTAAACAATCAAACAATTTCATTGATTCCTATAGTTTTTGTCATAATTAATTTAATCTGAAGTGATTATACTGCTTTGGTGACACGTCAGGGGACTGTTTTTTGAGGACTATTAAAATGTTTTTGATACGAAAAAGTTTATTTTAATGGATATTGTACACTGAGCACAAATAGATTAGGTTATTATTTTTTAAAGTTATCTACGAAATATGTAATAATCCGTACTTTTTTAAAATATAATATTGGCCTGAGACAATGAGTTGCCCAGTTTACAGAGAAACGCCCATATAGCAAATTAAACGACAATTTTGTGACTACACGCGATCGTTACACAGCTGGACACATGGAAAATACTTCACAGCTGCTCGTGTGGAAAAAAATAGAACTTCTACAAAGTTGGTTTTTATCACATTTTACGCTTTCGTTACCTCCAAGGAGATGGGAAGTCGTTTAGGCTTATACTGTAGATGGAATCCTGTTTTGAAATGTATTCCTAGAAAGTTTTGGAAAATTGTTTAAACCAATTTTTGTAAGGGTTTTCCATGATGTACCGCTTATGAAATCAGTAAGGGAAGGGGTTCAGGCCCGTGCACAGGATTTAAAAATGGCAGGTGGTGTTCTGATAGTAAAAAAGCTATATTAACTTTGCCTTCAATTTTTCAAAATTGACATAACTTTTTGATATTGCCAAATTATAAAAACATGTAAGGGACAACCAAATATATCCAATCTTAGAGAATATAATGTAAACTGAGGCTGGCACAGTTTATAATTTTTAAAATGCTCTTCAGTTTTATTTCTTACAATTACATGGGAGGGGTTTAACCCCAAAAGCCCTCCCTTCCATGTGCACGGTTCTGATGGGGGTCCAATGCCAACTGTAACCAAATGGCTTGCTTTTGTAACAAAATTCATGGTAAGGACGAATTTTTCCAAATGGAAGTGCACTACATTCGTTGTACGTTCATCAGTAATGCGATAAAACAACATACTGTTATGCGCTCGCTGTTTTGCATCGCTTGCGAGAGCGAAAATGTATGAAGGTCAAGCATATGACCTGAGAGCGGGTGGCGAAGACAAAGACCAGCTTACACAGGCTTGCCACCACGATAAGCTTTTTGCAGCTCGCGCGCTCCTGACCTTCAGCATATTGAATTTCGGCGTTTACCTGAAGAATGTTCTGGTTAATGACCTAGTTTCTCTTAGTGTGACTCGGGTTGCAGCGAACCTTCCAGATCAGGGCCAGGTATATTATTTAAGGGCGACGGGCCTCCGAGCGGAGAGTTTTTATGAGAGTCTGGAGTTTGGGCGATTGTGCGGCCTTAAGCGAAAGAAGACTAGCCAGAAGAGCAACTACTGGCGCCGGAAGTGACCAGCGACTGCGAGCATCGGCACAGTGACGGTGCGACTGGCAGGTGGGACTATTGGATTGGATATGCGAGTGAAAAACATTTAAAATGATGGCAACAAACAGACTGAACATGTGATAATGATGAGTGAGAGTTCATTGACAATAACCAAACAGAGACATGGAGAAGGACTTATTACATATTGTACTCAATGAGAAATAAAAAGAGTAATTAATAGTGGAGATAGATAATTTTATGTTATAAATAATAGCTGTGTGAATAAATTAAAAATCAAATTTAGCTTGTTTTTATTTATTAAGACTTCCATACCTCACGAAGTCGGATAAGCCCCTCTGGCGTCTTGTAACAATACATCCCCAAAGAGCCCACTCATCCAGTAGCTCCCTCCTTAATGGGTTTCTAGATCCGCCACTGACTGAATGGTCGATTAGAATACGGCATCAGTGTGGATCGGCATATCGCCGTGTGGTGGAGGTCGTCCCGTACCGGCCGATACGCGCTGCTCCCATCTACGCCGGAGCGTCTCCCGGAGGCAGGACCTGACTGTACGGGCAGCCCTCCACGCTGCGCTATGTGTGTGACCTTGACAGTGGTGGCGCGGCGTCAGATGGCACGCGACACGCACGCTCGCTGCCTATCCCCGCTACACAGGCACGGCTGCCTGCCTCTCCTCTTCACAGCACAACTGACCGACGGAGTTAGAAGAATGATTATGATATACTCTGTCTCATATAAGTTGGCCAGATTCTGACAGGTCTGCGAAAGTAGCGCTACTGTTTACATCTGACTACGTATCGTTCCGCCATCAGCTGATCGGCCACATGGCAACGATGTTGTTTATTTTCATGCTGTCATTATGAGCCGATCCCCTTGTCAATGTACTGTTCGTGGGACGTTTTAGGCAAATTTGCTACTCAGAAATACGTATCTGCGATTGCAGTAATAGTAATGTGTACATAAATCATTAATCAGTAAATTGTTATGTTAAGGGACAAAAATATAAATAATTAATTTAACATTTAGTAACTACAAAAAATTATTAAAATTATTAATTAGTAAAGTTATGTTATATGTCAAAAATATAAATCACTAATTATAAATTTATCAACTACGAAAAAAAAAAAATGTGTATCCAGGCTAAAACACTTTAAGCATTAAGATATTAAACATCACTCTTTCAGCATGTTTTCGATATTGCCCATTCTCTTTTATTTATTCTTTATATCACACGTTGGGCGTTACAGCTAATGTATTCGAGTTGGAAATATGTGTAATGGAATAACGTTAGAATTGCTTAAACACTATTCACGCGTGTCCCACTTTCTGCTGAAACAAGGAAAAGGGTTTTTGGAGAACAATATGGCGTATAATGTATGTAGACGAACGATTACCTGCCTAATATAAATTACTACTACTCAAAATCGCAGTACACGAAATATATGTTACTTTAAAAATTATGCAGAGCTCCCGAAAAATAAAACTATTGGTAGCTGTTCGTAAATTGGTTCTATATTACACACGAAAGGACGGAAGTTATTCTTTTCTGGCTGGCAATGCTTCGGCAAAGATCCGATAGATGGCGCGCACAACATTTCAGGGTGAGGTCAGAGCCGCTTACTTTGCTCAATAGATCGCGTATTTTTTAAGTTGACTGTTCTTCTATTACTAACTCGGAACGACACGAATTTGAAATATATTTCGTCAAATTACTAGAAAAAATAATTCAACAATAATATGCAATATTTGTGTATGCTTTTGGAATTAATATCAAGCACGTAAAGAAAGCGGGGTTGGAGAGGGATGCAAGACGTGAAAAAAGGCTTTGAAATTGCGTTTTATTTGGATACGGATCGTTTTATTGTGCATTTCATTTTTAACACCTATACATTTCTACTTTAGGACGAATTTTAGTTTCTAACACTAAAAACCACTGTTTTATGACCACGTAAAATAAAATGTATTAATTAATCTGGGAACTCCTTCTCATAGCGTGTTTTCTGCTTGTCTAATGTGCGTCGGCAGTGCACTCAGAATAGCCATCAAAATATTAACTTTTGTTCGTTCGTGCATCAGCTTATACAGGATTTTGTAAATAACACTTTGTTTGTTTCGTATACATCAATTTGCCACTCACTGACTGTCAGAATTTGGCTAACTTATATGAGACAGAGAATATGTCTGGGGCATTGACGTCTGGCGTAGGAACTAGGCGCCGGCCGGCTGAAAATATTATAATATTAAAAAAACATTAAATTCTTTTAAAAAACTTAAATTTCCGGATGTCCCCCCTCAACCCATACTCATTCCTCCATCTTGGTAGGTGCATTCTGCCATCTTGGTAGGCGTCACAACCACGATCCGCTAACTTGTTCGGTGTAGTCCGCCATCTTGTTTTTTTCGTTTGTCATTTGTTTATACATTACTGGAGTTTGTCGTTTAACCGCCATCTTGGTTTTTTCTTCTTTTTTCATTCGTTTTACATTGCTGGTGCTGTCCCCAGCTCCGGGCCCAGCAGAAGACTGACCTCCTCCATCCTCTCCAATGTTTCTCATTGGCTAATTACTCACATTTACTCCAACCCCCCACCCCTGATTCTCATTGGCTAATTGCCCACCTCTTTCAATATATTTAATTGCTCCGCCTTTGTTTCTAATCGGCTAATTACGCGGGTGTTTTTGGAAACCTTTGTTCCGACAATCGGCAGCCTACTTTAATCGTGAGGACGGACAATTTTTTCCCTTTAAAAACTCTTTATAAGACGCACCCCGAGCCCCCTCGGGAAAGCAGTCATTTCTGTCGGCCATAAATTTCTTTCGGCCATTTTGGCATTTAGGGTGCGCTAGTTTAGTGCTTGGACAAACGGGACGAGTTACCGTACCCGCCGAAAGAATTTCACGGCACGTATTGTTTGCTTACAGCTGTGAGTATAAGTCCACTGCCCCACGCTACCGGCCCACGTAAGTTAATCATATTTACACATTATTTCTTTGCGTTTCTGTTTTACTTTCCATTGCATATGCTTTATCACTGAATTCCTCTTGGCACGTACTTTCAGATGCCGTTGAAATAAATGTATGTTTCCAGGGGAAACATTATATGTGGTTTAATTATTTCTGTCCTTACACGTGTTACGAATAGTCACTTTGCGGCAAATTACTTGACCCTGTACGCAAGTTCATTTAGCGAAAACAGCATTTCGTGATCTGCAGCCCTTCCGGAAATTTTGGGGGTGTCCACGTTAGGCGGACCATCCTGTATTTAGTTCATTACTGATCTAAACCGGGCATTTCACGTTTTCATCTTTACCACGAGGGCCAAGCGGACAAAGAAGCAATGACGGGTGTCTTGGCCAGAAACGAAATCATGCCATATTGAGATACCTCATGGAACTGACACAAGGATGTTTTATAAAGTGTATCATTACTTTCCCGTTCGAGACCACATGTAATTCCAGCCGATAGACAGTTTGGCGTAGTAAAGCGATTTAAGTGGGGTTTAAATCCTTAAGGATTATTTTTTGATAATACATAAAGTGGTAAGGGGGCATTTAATGTGGAAATGTTTGACACACTTCACAGCTTAGATTTTAGAAGATGGCGACTATCCTACAAAAAATACATAATTTCCCCTATAAAGTGCTTTACGCGTGCCATTCAAAAGATGCTGTTGGATATTGCTTCATTATCAAGTTTTAAATTTAACTCAGAGCTATAAGGAAACTATTGATGTAACTCAGAGCTACAAGGAAACTATTGATGGCAAAGTCAAGCAATCTTTCTCTAAAGTTACCAGAGCTTGAGAGCCTTCCCTGTATTGGAATATGTGCTATTAAATATTTAGGTGGTTGCGTGCTAGTCAACAGACAGAGGATTGAATATATACTAAAAGTAATTAGGAATATTCCAGATACATTTATAGACGTAGGGAAATAACTGGATGCCCACTATCAAATGAAAATAACTGATATATTTGTTATTTGTGTGTTATATTGATGTTATTTAATGCACATTCGTTGTACTCTGTATAACGTACATATAAAACGTGTAACATAGCTATAAGAAAAGCCTGCTATCGAGTATATTAAGCGCGCACAAAAATTTAAGGGAACTAATATATGATAAAGACGTAAATAAAAAATTTAATTTTATATGGAAAATACTACAGAACATTATTTGTAGTAGTAACCTCTCTTTACTTACTGAATTTAACGTCAAATAGCTTTTATTTCAATAGCACATAAAATATTAGAATTGTATTTAATTATTAAAGTTATTCCCAACAGAACAACTTTCACATTGTGTAATGTAGTTCTGTTTATGCTGTAACATTTTTAATGACAACTTTCTTTTCAAATTTCAGGCTTATTTATGAAAACGAAAAACTGTTCCCTGTGATATTTCATGAGAGAAATTCCATGATTGCAAGTTACATATTACGCAAGGTGCAAGTTCTAATATTTAGTTCTAGTATGCGCAAAAAAAAAAAAAAAAAACCACCTTATATTGTATGATGGTAGAACTTCGACTTCGGATTTCTTCGGTAAAGAATCGTTTTCCTTATTCGGATTTTAAGGGGCCTGAAACTAATTACGCCAGGGCTTTACGTCAATTGTACGAAAGACTACTGAAAAACAGCTGTACCAAGGCACTCAATTTAGTGATATATTTTGAGGTGATTAAGGCGTGCAGCCAGGCAACAGTACTTATTTAAGAGCATCTATAATCTGCTTTACAGTTGTCTGAAAATCAAATAAAAATTGCTGGTATTCTCAAACAACTGCAAAATTTATGAGTTCACAGTACTTAAAGCATTTCTCATCGTATTTCATATAATCGTTTTTCAAGTCTAATACAAAATAATTTACCAAACTAAATGTCTTGTAGGAAAAAGAGGGTGATAATGCATGCTTATGGTGACCATATTTCCAGTTTTACTCGTGTTTTGTCCCTAGTTGTAAAATTAGGTCCCAGTGTTCCGTTAATATTTGATTCTGTCCCGATTTTTAATTTTTCTGATTTTAGGACATAGTTTGATAGTGAATTCGTAATTTTCAATGCTCTCACTGGGCTCCCTGATCTAAGAAAACATATTATACACAGCACAACTCGTCTTTCTGGAAGTAACAAAACAGTAGAATTAAATTTTTTTTTTGTAATGGAAGAAAGAGTGCAGATAATCCGCATGTCAGTGGAAACAGAATATGAAATGCTGATAAGTTCGGTGAATTTCGAAGAATCATTTGTTAGATTAAAACATTACACAAATTGAAAAACAATTTACAGCATTAAAATCAAGCTCAGAGTCTATTCTGACTTCTCGTACTTATCAGCAATGTTCTCTGGTGCTGTTGATAAATTTAAAAAAAATCTAGCAATAAAACGTAAGTAATTTAATACTTTTTAAAGATGTTTTATATTTCGTAGAGAGCTAGAGAGATGTAGAGAGAGGTAGAGAGATATATATAGAGAGATAGATAGATAGAGAGATATATAGAGAGAGATAGATAGATAGAGAGATATATAGAGAGAGATAGATAGAGAGATAGAGAGAATCCTAGTAGAAAGTTTCGAAATTATGGTCGCCGTGTGCATCCATTTTTGATCTTGGGATATGACATAGAGTGGCGGCTAACCGCCTCTCATGATTTTTCGACATTATAGCAGCGACTTGGGAGTCAATGCAAAAGTTGTTATGTAAGAATATACATTTCTTTCTGTTTTCTGTTTGAAGGAGATAAGACTAAGTGTTAAATGTGCCTATCTTTCATTTTTGTTACCTCTCAATTAGTTTAAAATTTAAAAGCCATGAACGGACTTTATTTTGTAGCCTCGGAAAATCCGTGTTGACAAATTGGCTAGCTTTTGGGTAAAGGGAACAGACCCACGTACAAACTTGTATGAGCGTCCACCCTGGATAGATTTCCTGGTAGTACGTGTAGTGGCAGTTATTACCTTGTGCTTCCACTTGGTTTATTTTCGTGTTAGCCGCGTGTACAGTCGTCTGCATGCGTGTACTCGACTGTGAAGTCTTCACACGCTGTTCATTCCTGTTTTGTCATTCGACGCGAGGAAACTTGCAGAGCCTAGAAAACCCTCTTCATTGCAGATTTACTGAACATTTCTGCTAAGCGGTCTGTCTACGAGTAGCATTTGAGAAGCATTGTGTGTGTTGTGTGCGCGTGCGCGTGTGTGACGTATAGCCTAAGTCTATTCCGGAAGGGTGTAATCACCTTTGAAAGTGTAGCTGAAGCTGACACAGCCAAAATGAAAGACAAATCTCTGAGTTTCTGGATAATGCATTATTGAATGCCGATATGCAAAACCATAAAAAATTGGGCGCGATTATCAACCACCTCTTCCATAAAAACGGATGGGTTAGAATACCACTTGTGCATTTCCGATATTTTTTTGTTTCTTCCTGCGGCGTAGTAATCTACCGTAGACTACATGGTAAATGAGAGAGGCGTTTTTTGTTTCTTTCTACTCTAAACGCCATCGTTTTCGAGAAATTAATGCATTAAGATCTAACACTGCAAATGTGGCAATTAATTATGCATTAATTTCTCAAAAATGATGGCAGAAAGGGTTAAAAGTTAAAATTCAAGGCGAAATATTGTAACTTGTATGGTCGTAAATCCGCAAATAACTACCCAAAAATGCCACATAGTTAAATTTGTAAATGCAGATGTGAAGTTCCAGTCTTATTCGTTTTTAGGGGAGGGGGTTGATATACGGAACCAATTTTTTTAATGGTTTTGCAGTTCGTCGTTCAATAATGCATTATCCAGAAACTGAGAGTTTTGTCTCTCATTCTGGCCGTGTTACGGTCAATAAACGTCTGCTCCAGTTACACTTTAAAGGGTAATAGGCTATATGTCGTATTTATATTTTCGACCTATGTTTGATGAGGCATCACCTGCCAAAGGTTGTAGGTAGAGTTCATATCCACCGTGTATATTAGAATCCGAGGCAGGCCATGGCTACTCGTAATAATTCCAAGATTTTATTTCAAGTTCATGTAATATTTCAGCCGTCTCGCGAGGGGTAACTCATTCTTGTAGACCGTAGTCTTAGGAAGAAATCTTGCGTGTTAATTTTGCTTGACTGTAACTAGCAGAAAACACGGTATCGGGATTTCTAATTACGTTGGTGTTAATTCGGTTATAAAGCTTTGGCGGTCGACGAAATTTTATGTTATTTACTCCCTCGCCCCTGCCCCCTTCTCTTTTAAATCAGAGCACATTTGTGGTCGAGTGAGTTTCAAGCACATCATTGGCATTGCGTTTCAGTGGCGAAGTAAAATTATTACTCAGGCGTGGAAAGCATGCCGTATAAAATTCGTATATCGCCTAATGAGTTCAAGTTCAGTTTTTCTTACCTTATCCACATGGGCTATTTATACACCACACGTTCTGCGTTTCGTGTAAAACGTGTCATTTAACCGTTGAATAGATCAGCGAGAATTTAGTTCTCAGATACGTTAACTTCACCAAGTAAACTGTGTCGCAGGTTTATAGTGTTTGCCTTGGATTTTCTCCAGATATTTATAGCCTACCAGCTATCACGGTATCGTGCTCTATTTATTCTTAAACCAACTTCACACGAACGCCTGCTTTTGCGTGAACGGCTGATAGCTTTATCGTCTGGCCCTACTTTTAAACTGAGTCGAGAATAACATCCCAGATGCTTATAGAACACAGCTGCCTGTATAAAATAATACAGTGCCAGAGTGTAGCATCTGGTCATGAAGTTCTGCTCGTAAACTCGATTACTGAATTCTGTGTAAATCTCGCACACATGGCCGAAAATTTTCTTGGCATTCTAAATATAACAAGTATAAGTTAAAATTTTCCTACCGCGCTTGATGGAATTAATAGTAACAAGCATGGACTAACGAAGTAAGTGAGCACGATGAATAAACAGAAAACATACCCGTCGGAATTTAAGACATTGTCATAGCTGTAGCCTATTCGCGGTATCTTCACTTTTTTTAAAAATCAAACCTTTGAAAAATTATCCCATATATGACGTATTTGTTTCTTTCCTAAATATGACTGCGTGACTGCGTTTTATACTTCTGTAAACATAAAAGTACCCTTATTTGGTTAAATTACACTTCTACTTATATTTTATCAATACATTGTAGTATGTGAATGTATAGTTATTATGAACAAAAACCATAGAGAAAACATGTGTGTTGGTAATGCCTACTAAGAAATAGTTCTTATGCAAAATATTATTACACTCAGTGCGTTAGTGTAATTTTTTAGACTCAGCTGTGCTTTGTTTGCTTGAGGCGGAATGTTCTTCAAACCAATCGCGAACAGTTGTGGCCCGGTGACATGGCGCATTGTCATCCATAAAAAGCCCATCGTTGTTTGGGTACATGAAGTCCATGAATGGCTGCAAGTGGTCTCCAAGTAGCTGAAAATAACCCTTTCCAGTCAATGATCGGTTCAGTTGGACCAGAGGACCCAGTCCATTCCATGTAAAAACAGCCCACACCATTATGGAGCCACCATCAGCTTGCACAGTTCCTTGTTGACAACTTGTGTCCATGGATTCGTGGGGCCTGCACCACACTCGAACCCTACCATCAGCTCTTACCAACTGAAATCGGGACTCATCTGACCAAGCCACGGTTTTCCAGTCATCTAGGGTCCAACTGATATGGCCACGAGCCCAGGAGAGGCGCTGCAGGCGTCGTGCTGTTAGTAAAGCCACTCGAGTCGGTCTTCTGCTGGCATAGCCCAGTAAAGCCAAATTCCGCAGTACCGTCCTAACGGACACGTCCGTCGTACGTCCCACATTGATTCCTGCTGTTACTTCACGCAGTGTTGCTTGTCTGTTAACACTGACAATTCTGCGCACACGTCGTTGGTCTCGGTCATTAAGTGCAGGCGGTCGGCCACTGCGTTGTCCATTTTGGGAGGTTATGCCTGAAATTAGGTATTCTCGGCACACTCTTGACACTGTGGATCTCGGAATGTTGAATTCCCTAACCATTTCCGAAATGGAATGTCCCAAGCGTCTAGCTCCAACTACCATTCCGCGTTCAAAGACTGTTATTTCCCGTCGTGCGGCCATAATCACGTCATAAACACACAATTAATTTTTTAAAATCTGTTTCTCAGTGCATAGCAGTGTCTTTTATCTCTTGCGCGACTAATGGCTTAAATGCGTGTTGTTTCGTATGTGCTTACGGTTCTGCTAATATATAAATGAAAAATAATGTATATTAAAATTTTTTATGTAAATATAGAATTTAAACATGATAAATTGTTAGTTTGTACTGTATAACTGAATTCCTCTCGAAAAGGAAAGTGAATATGTGACTCGGCTAGTCTGGCATCCTGGAGCCTGACGCAACTCTCTCTTGGCTAGTTTTCTGTCTCATCCCTTCGCTTGTAGAGACCTACACGGTGTTCGCGCTGGCCGTCGGCTGTCTGGGAAGGCCCTTCAGATTCTCATTATGTTAGTTGATCGTGCGAAGTCGGTCGGGTCCGAAGTGTTCCGCTGCTAGTAATTGTATGCCTCCTGATACTATTCTTTTCGAATATTTATGCATTTCTTGAAATAAAATATTTAGGTGTTTTTTTTTTATATTTATTGGGAAACTGAGCAATACCACCTTGGGTTTATTTTTCAGGTAAAAATTCCAGCCGCCGCTGCATAAATTGGGAGGTAAAACCAAGTGGTTTATCACCATTCCGTGGGTTCCGAAATATATATGTAAGAGTGTGAATATTTCTTCTCGTAACCAAAAAATTTTGATTTTGGCTTGGAAGTTTACGTGCTGAGTGTATAGTTCACTGTCGTCTTTCGCACTAGTTTTTTTTTTAAATGCATTCGTTTATTGTTGTTCCTATATGTACATGTAGGACTGCAGGCGCTCTGTACTTGGTAGACTGACGGTAATTTTTCACGATTTTAACTTTGTAAATATGTTTTACACATTTATAAGAAGTGTGTGTGCCATATATATATGTGTGTGTGTGTGTGTAAGTATTTACTCTTTTTCTCCTCGTAACCGTACAATGCTGATTTTTTTTTCGCGATTACAAGTTTATAGTCTGTCGAGTGTGCGTAGGCCGGTGTGCGTATATACATAATTTCGTCTTCCCAAGAAATCCTATGCAATGGTGGTCGTGTGGTCAAGGCGTCGGACTGGCGGTTCAAGGGTGGCCGGAACGATCCCGCACGCTTCCTGCATTTTTTGAGTTCCCAAACAAAAAATTCCAGCGCCCCTGGCGGTCATTGTGAGCCTCGCGTAGCCAATCAGAAACGAGACCCTTTCGTGAGCCTCGCGTACCTGATTGCACATTTTGGCTGACATTGCACATTTTCAGCCGGATCCATCCGCATTGTGCAAACTTAAGCAATGTCAACTGGATTGTGCAAGACATATTTTTTGAGGGAAATTCAGAAAATTTTCTGGCAAATTTGACAGTTTTCCCGGTACTGGCTGACAAAATGGCCGCCACCAGTCTCCAGTCCCCGCCAGGACGCAAGGTACGGCAGAATCTACATTTTATAACTACTGGCACCTACTTCAAGTATAAATACCATGTGCGGCGCTCTGAGGAGAGAGTCATTAAGAGCCGAGAGTTTGGCGTCTCTTGCGACCTTAAGCGACAGTTGGGCGATTCCGGAGCGGCGAGGGACGACTGCAGCGATTTGCGTGAGTGCGTCGACGAGCTTGTGTGCAGTGAAGGGTGGGACTGGTCTGCGTCCCGCATATGCGTGAGTGAAAAGACACTCGGGACGATGGAAATAGACTGTTTTAACTAAAGGTGTGGAAATAATTGGAGCAGTTTAAGGGACATTAGCAAGAGTAAAGTATGTGATAATGATATTAGTTTAAATGGAGATAGTAATTCAATATTGCCCTCAATAAGAATAATAAGAGTTAATAGTACGCTCGGACGGGTAAATAACAGATGTTTGACTGTTTGCAACATTGAAAATAAATGTAATTTTTGAATTTAGTTGTATTATTTTTATTACGACCTCCGTTCCTCACTAACTCGGATACTCCCCTCTGGCATTCTTGTAACAGCACCCATGACCTCTGGACAGAGAATCTGATGCGCATCCGCACAAGGAAGCATTCTCGGCGGGGGAACAAGAAGCGGCAGCGACTGTAAGTCATAGCCGTGATTAACTGAATAAGAGTAATTCAAAAGTGTTTCGGTCACCTACGTTAGGCTGCCAAGTTTCTTTTACCTTTATGCAAAAATATCTTCGTATACTTGTATGCTGTCCTTAGTTACGGATTATACCGCGGTGTACAAGTAGTGATTTGGGTGAATTTATGCCTTTTGTGAACTGAGTTCTTTCATAAAAAATAAAGGGTTTCTGTGGAGGGGGGGAGCGACATTTGGGCAGTGTTCCTGGCCTCTGTCCTTGATGCTCCCACTTGATGGCGATTGAGGTATTCCATAGAAGTTAATTTGAATGACGAGTCACTCTCTCTATTTTGGTCTCACGGTGAGCAAAATGGATGATATTGCAGTCTGAGATAAAAATGAATAACTGACACGCGCGGGCCGATTTTAATTAACTTTATGAGGGAAAGCTGTTCATATATGTGACTGTTGACTAACTTCTGGAAACTTATCAGACTACCGTGTGCGCAGCGAGCTGGTGTTGCCTGAAAGTTAATTAATTTAACTGATGTCCTATTTATTCATTTCAGACTTTATCTCCGGAGATAATGAAATTAGGGCAGATCTAGTGACATTATGAATTTTGAAGAACCATAACCTTAGACTTAAAAACTGAAAGTTTTGAAGTAATGTTTCATACCTTCGCTTGCGTGTTGTCGACTTCACTTTTTCAGTCATAGATGACGGTAATAGATGATAAATGCTAGTGTAACGTTATTTAAACAATATTACTGATGAATTTTGTTTCAAGAAGTACCTGTGAAACCACAACTTTTACTTCCGGTTAGTCTTTGAAATTGTTTTGTGTTCTAAAATATTTTAGCAATATGGGTATGGAGTTTGTTAAGGCGTAAACATTTACTCTCTTTGATACGTCGTTATTGAAGGAAAGCTATAACGGAATGTTTTGTAATTACAGTTACCCACATACGTATTTGCCGACATCCAGTCTACTGCAAGCAAAAAAAAAAAAACAGTTTAATATGAGGGATGAAATTTGAAATAACTGTAACTTTCTTGACTGACATTCTATTCTCAGTTCGAGGGAATTTAAAATTTAGACATGCGTGTATATCACGTTGCTCGCTGCATCTCCTTTGTGTGTTTTACGCTTCGAAAGTTCGAGACAGCTAACACAGGCCTTGTGCGTGTGCGGAAGAAGAGAAGTTATTATCTTTAAATGTTTCTGTGAGTAGGAAATGTCTGGGATGTCGAGAAGTGTCACTTCGCAGGAGAGGGTTGCCATGTGTCTTCAGAGCTCTTGCAGCGCCGCGGGCCACAGTCGGTGTGCAAGTAGTCTGCTTCCTGCAGCTGGTCTGCACTTCATGCGTAAATAATGATTAGGGGGTCACTCCCCTCGTATTGCATTTATGGGATATACAAAGCAAAGTGGCTGACATCTAGTGGCGTATTTCGGAACCCACGGAATGGTGATAAACCACTTGGTTTTACCTCCCAATTTATGCAGCGGCGGCTGGAATTTTTACCTGAAAAATAAACCCAAGGTGGTATTGCTCAGTTTCCCAATAAATATATTTAAAAAAAAACGCCTAAATATTTTATTTCAAGAAATGCATAAATATTCGAAAAGAATAGTATCAGGAGGCATACAATTGTGAGATATTGTTTTGAACATAGTCGCTTATGTACGCCGAAAGTCCTTCAAAACTTACTTTAAGGTACTCGCACATAACTAATAAGACAACTAAACTTTACCCAAATATAAAACGTATTTATTCAACTTTCCAAAATCCATGAACTTAGTACCACAAACTGTAATAATTATTTGTCGTAGCAGTAACAAACCATTAACAACGAAGAGTAGGTTAGGCCGAAGGCTGGTGTAAGTACGAAGGTTTAGAACTGGTATAAATTTTAATACTAAACGTAACTTTATTCTAGACCTGACATCATTGTCACATAGATTTTAAAACTATTTATATAAAAGTCTGTGGCATCTTAAAATGGTTTTCGTATGCCCATCCCGTAGCTTCCATAACAATTACTTAGAAAGTATGTTCGTGGAAAATAAAATAAGTTGACATCAATGCACAACAATTGCAANCGTGGAAAATAAAATAAGTTGACATCAATGCACAACAATTGCAATACGTTAGCTATGTAGTTTATTCACAGTTTCTTCATACTTCTTGAATCAAACCTTTGAAAAATCACTNGAGTCTGTGGCATCTTAAAATGGTTTTCGTATGCCCATCCCGTAGCTTCCATAACAATTACTTAGAAAGTATGTTCATGGAAAATAAAATAAGTTGACATCAATGCACAAAAATTGCAATACGTTAGCTATGTAGTTTATTCACAGTTTCTTCATACTTCTTGAATCAAACCTTTGAAAAATCACTNAAATTGCAATACGTTAGCTATGTAGTTTATTCACAGTTTCTTCATACTTCTTGAATCAAACCTTTGAAAAATCACTTCATTTATGACGTGTTTGGTTGTTTTCTAAATGTTCCATGTAACACAAACGTTTTATGCTAGTGTTAACTTATCTTTGGTTAAATTGAACTTTTGCTTGTATCTTACCTGTAAATTATAATATTTCATTTGCACGAATAAAAACAGAGAGAAAATAGGTGTATTAGTAATGACTAGTAGGAAATAGTTCTTATGCTAAATATTACTACACTGAGTGCGCGCGAATATGCGGTGCATTTTTGGTGTAATTTTCTAGACATAGTTCCGCTTTGTTTGCATGAAGCGGAGGAATATCCTAGAAGTAGAACTTTAGCAGGGCTTCAGAAAAGTTGTAAGTAACCGTGAATGGAGTATAGAATAATAACATCATAATGAAATGCCTGCATCATAATGAAATGACTGGAACTTAATTTTGCGAATTCTGAACAGTTAAAAAATGTATAGTTGTAGTTTAGTGTTGCAAGAAGAAATTGTAGCTTCTATTTTACGTTTTAATAATTTATTCGAAAAAAGAGTGTTTATCTGTTATTTGTGTTTAGATTTAAGTGTAATTCTTTATGGGGACTATGCCATTCATTTAAAAACTCTTTGGTCATACCATACACAAGCACAAAAATTCTAGGTTACAGTATAAAACCTAATATAACCGAAAATCGCATAAAAATTAAACAACGATTTATTTGGTTGATGAAATTGTTTTGACATAATTCAGCTGATTTTTGGAGATATTTTTAAGAAAGCGGTATTATCGTGCTTACAGTTTCATGACGGCATATTATAAAACGGCCAATTTTTCTTCGTGCATATTCTAATAAATTCTGAATAGTGTACTAATAAATTATTTTATTAAAAGAAAATGTTATTGTGATACCATTTATCATTTTTGACACGTTCATTTCTTGTGACATCTTCAATCGAATACCACGAACACACAAAATATGGACTTTTATAGCCGCTTTTGCCGTAAATTGACTAAGTATTCTGCTTTCTTATCAAACAGTTTCTTTCTTTCAAAATACAGGTTGATTCATGAGGAGTTACCGCCACTCACAGGGCTTAGTCCTTACATCATTTGGAGTAAAATATGTAATATAAATGTGGGTCCTNTGAGGAGTTACCGCCACTCACAGGGCTTAGTCCTTACATCATTTGGAGTAAAATATGTAATATAAATGTGGGTCCTATTCCCAATATTTACAGAGTACTTCGACAAATTGGAAATGCCTATATTATTGCGCATGGATATTGTTTACCAAAGGACTGCACAAACACGTGTAGACTGGCGTATCTACGTAGAGCAACACGTGCGGGTCATACGCGTGCGGCAAAGTGTATGGAAGTATACGGAAACATTTTGAACATCCTTTGTAAGCTTGTTAGACGCAATTGTGATGCTCAGCTGTAAACAATACCACGGTTTGATAATACATCAGTGTATTTATTTCTGAAAGGGTTATTTTATTCGTCTTTTTTCAAATGTTTTGAATTACTCTTTAAATATTGGGAATTAGACCCACATGTATATGACATATTTAGCTCCAAATGATGTAAGCAATAAATCCTGTGNTATTTAGCTCCAAATGATGTAAGCAATAAATCCTGTGGTGGCGGTAACTCCTCGTGAATCATTATGTATATTCTATACCCATAAGCTACGTGCAGAATAAAATCCGACAAAGTCACTCAAAACAAAACTAACCACGCATTTTCTATTGCATAACACATGGAAAACGCTACAAAGTAAGCAGGTAAACAAGTATTTTATAATCTTTTATCACCATTCCGGCCGTTTGCTAGACGCGATGGCGCTGCCACTAGCGTTACTTTGAATCTCCCATACTATTGCAGTTTTGCAAGTAAAAATAATTTTTACTTGATCCGACGTACAAATGTTGTCGCTGGCTCGTTGGTAGTGTTATTTTGGACGGGGTGGAAGTATACAAAGTGAACAAAGACGTAAATCCTAAGCAGGGATTTATTTTCTAAAGTGCTGGAACCGCGAGCAGCCTGCACTGGGTGTAACTAGTCGAAGAGTGGCAGAGTGTAGGCGTGGCGACAGAGCATCCAGCCGGCGCTGTGGAAGATAGGGAGGCTGAAACAGGAGCCGTTACTCGTATGCGCGGGCACGCACCGCCGCCAGCACGGAGGAATGCCCCGGCTGCTAGTCTTTTGTCTGCGCAGCTGTGGGCAGTACAACTCCCGTCTGCGTATGGTTAGTAGCCGCCGTCGAAGGCGCAGTGCGACGTCGTTTGTATCGTAGTTGCGCTCCCGCAGCAGCTGGTGTTTTATCACGCGAGGACTGTAAAAACAAAGAATATACGTTGCGATTACAGTAATAGTGCCGATTGGCCGAACGAGTGCTCGATTGCACCACTTACAGACACGATGGTCCACTAACAACTGACTGCACAGGAAATGCAGTTCCGAGGTCGCCACTGTGCCACTAGCGCGAGACATTCAAATTTGAAGTGCCTGGTCCAAAAAAATAAACCTCACAAAGTAAAAATTTCTGAAGAAACGGAACACTTTCACGCGCGCGTCTAAACAGCTCGCTTACCGTTTTAAATTTAATTTGTGTTCAGTTGGTGTATGTACGTGTTTTGTTCCGCACAGCGGTTTTTGAAAAATAAACTTGACAATCACGGAAGACCGGAAGATACAGACGCGTGACTCAATAAACTGAAAACGTGTTTCATTCCAAGAATTATGTCGACACCGCCTTGTGTTAACTCGGAAAGAGAAGTTGAGGACGATTCAGGGAGGGGAGTTGTACTAGCGCATGTCGGCCAAGTGGTTCATTGACATTGAACAGCACCGAGCGCCACGGCGCAGTGGTAACTTCCGGACCCGCGTTCAATTCCTGGTCCGGCCATCCTATGGTGTCCTGACATTACTCTAGACCAATATTTCCCAAAGTATGGGTCGCGACCCACTGGAGGGTCTCAGACTAAAATTTGGTGGGCCCCGAAAAATATAATTTCGTACATAAACATATGTATGAGTTATAAATGTTATAATTTAGAACCTACATACATGCAATGCAACTGTCAATCAGACGTAAAATACTACGCAGTGAATGTGACCCCCGCCGCCACCCTTGCGGCCACCACTCGCGCCAAAGAGTGGGTCCTGAACTTTGGCATTTTTTTTTTTTTAATGGTTCGCGGTTCATAGAACTTTGGGAATCACTGCTCTAGACGAATTCAAAGATGGTTCCTTGCTACAGACCGTAGTCGATTCCTTCCTCGTTCTTACTTCTGTGAGCAACTTGCTCCACCTGTAATAAATAAAAAAACATATTTAGTTATTTAATAGGTTGTTTCTGTGTGTTTTGTAACATGACGAAATTATCAAATGATATGAAACTATCAAATCTCTATTGAAAAGGCTTAGTGCATATATAAATCTGAAATTAAAGCTTCCCAGTATAAAAGCTCTAGAAGTATTGGACCATTTCGGAAATTGTATTCATAATCACACCCACATTGTCGAGACTAATTATGAAGAAAGTCGCATAGGTCTAAACAAAACCTGTAATTGCAGACGTACACAACATAAAAAATGCATTACTTGTACACATTTCCCGTTCTATTACAAATAAATAAAGTGTAACAAACAAAACTCTTTTCTGAACGCCAAAAAGTATCAGCAAAGATATCGTTTTATGTTATGTAAGTACGTCAGGAATTAAAGGTGTTGTTTTCTGAAAAAGTATATATGGATTTCTTCAAAACAAGCCGCAATACTTATCGGAGCGACTATAGTTTAAAACATAATATTTTAGCTATGGCCGCATCAACAATTTGTGTTGTGTGTGAAATGATTATAATCTATATCTGAATCGAAACGTGACAAATCACGCATTACTAAATGATGAATAAGTCAGTTTGAACACTAGGCAAATTTAGGGCGGCAGGCAAGTCAGGAATAACTTCTCGAAGAGAATTACATACTGTCGTGTGTACAACCTCGTGTGGAAGAGGAAATGAACTGGGACGTGTCGGCCCCAGCTACGGCCTGAAGTACTTACTTATGGTCGCGGCGCGTTGCGGAAGAGGAAGCCGACAGCGGGGAGGCACGTTATGGCGTCAAGGTCACAGGGGTCAGCAGGGGCGGGCCGGCCGATAACACGCCGCTCCGTTACACCGCCGGTGGTCAAAACCCGGGCCGCGACCCACCTTCGTCCGCCTGGCCTACTCCCACAGGTTAACTTACAGTATATAATTTTTGGCGAAATGTTATGAAATTAAGGGCTTGGCCTGGCTGACGCTTAAAGTGTATTGCAGAAGTCTGGTAGAAAATACGTGATTAAAAAAGGGTTGGATATTTTGTAGTGGTGTCTAAACACGAAAAGCATATACGAAACGATCCGTGCCCAAACACAATTTTCAAGTTTTCAATTAAACTCAAGGGATTTTTTTTGGGCTTGAAAATGCCGAAAACTGTTGTTGTCATAGTCAGTTTTAGCTGCTAAATTTTCATCGGGACTTCAGAGTTGTCTTTAGACACGCATTGTACTTTGATATTTATTAGCATGCCATAAACATACTCATATAGTTATCGCTTTAAGTCCCGTTCAGGCGAGTCGCCGACGGAAAGACTGCACGTCAGTTGAGAACCTTGCGCGTAGAGGCGACGAGGCAAGTGCTGAGTGGACAAGAGTAGGCCTTATAGCTTATCCGTTCCTAGGCCTCGAACGCGCAAAATAGCTGCAGACAGGCGGAACATTTATAAATAAATATGAGTTTAATTAATAACCTTTGTTTTTGCCTCTTATTAGAGGCGACTTGAACTAAACATGGACCATGTAATTCTATAGTTAGTGAAGACAGTCACAGTTCCTTTATTGGTGATAAATATGTCTAATTATCTCTGCGAGACATTCTTTTAAGCCTCTATTTTTGTAGACGTGCAGGCCTGGCAACACAGTTAAATGTGTTCTGAAAGTCACAAACTGTGATCTAAATTATTTGGCCCCTTCCACTACATTGCGCCTGCTATCATGGCTTTCGACATACGGATGAGCTATCAAGCAGAAGTCGTGTTTGTTTCCATGTAGAAAAATTAATTGTGATGGTCTGCCGTGAAAATAATTCAGCTGCNGTTAAATGTGTTCTGAAAGTCACAAACTGTGATCTAAATTATTTGGCCCCTTCCACTACATTGCGCCTGCTATCATGACTTTCGACATACGGATGAGCTATCAAGCAGAAGTCGTGTTTGTTTCCATGTAGAAAAATTAATTGTGATGGTCTGCCGTGAAAATAATTCAGCTGCTCTTGGGCATCATAATATGCTGTTCAAGTTTAATCGTTGTATTATAGCTTGCTTTTAATTTGATGCATATGAAAAACAGTTTATATTGCAAATGTATCCAGATGCTCTTCCATACTTTTGGGAGATTGAATAAATTGTCTGATAAATAAATTACATATGTTTCAAGAATTCCGTCTACAATTCAAATTTGTCCAGTATTTCAGTATTACTAAACACGAAATTTTCTAGCAGAATATTACAAAGTTTTCCTTTAAACCCTCTCTCTACCCATTTCTTTTCTTTTTGTGCTTCTACCTACTTATTTTTAGCATGTAACAACACGTTTATGTATATAAAATACCACGAAGTGCAATAAAAATTACATTTATGGTGTTAAGCATTTCCTGAAGTGTTTATTCACGTCGTATACATTTCTGATTTTCAGACATAACTTAAGACTCGATACGTATGATTGTGTGTTATGTCAGTATACAGTGATGTACAAAAGTATTCGCCCTCGTGCATTTACAATAATAAAGTGTATAATATCCCATGTTCCGCGCATAGATACACAAGTATATTACACTAGATGAAATAATGAACGCTATCCTGCGTATTTACGTGCAACAGTTGTAGAATCAAATTGTGATAATATGTCGCTGGGGATTCCTGGACAAAAGTATTCATCAGCCTGACGTGTACAATTGTGCATGCATGGGCTCTTTCCGCTAACATGTATCAGTTCTGCGGCTTCAGTTGCGTTCCGTGGTCAGATAGTGAAGGTTCGACATACTGCAGTTGAGCAGTGTCGTGAGATGGGGCAAAAATGAAGAAAACGTCCGTTGAAGAAAGGGTAACTAAAAAAAGACTTCGAGGAAAAACATTTTCTTATATCGCAAAAAATGTGGGAAGAAGTTGTTCGACCGTTAAAAGTGTTTTACAAAGATTTCAAGATCGAACAGTATTCACCAGCAAGGAAAGAAGCGGCCGTCCGCAGAAGCTATCACACACGGAGCAGAGGTATGCGGTGAATTATTTAAAAAGATACCAAAAACGAGTTCGTCCGACATATCAGATAAAGTGAACTAATATTTACATGAACAGGTTTCTTCACGGACTGTACGTAGGGTTCTCAATCGTGTTGGGTACTATGCTAGGGTCCCACGAAAGAAACTCTACATTAGTATGACGAACAGGGCTAAACTGCTGCAGTTTGCGAAAGAGTACTGCAGAAAGATACTGGATTCTGGGAGAAAGTTTTATTTTCAGATGAAAGTGAATTGAATATTTATAGCAATGATGGTAGAATGTTGATGTGGCGAAAGCCAAACACTGAGTTTGAACAAAAGCACTTGCAGACCACAGGTAAACATAGGTTTTGGGGTCATGATTTGGGGGTGCATGTCGGCCTCAGTAGTGGGGAAACTGGTTTTCATCGGAGGGAATATGGACAGATTCGTGTATCTTAACATACTCAAAGACAATCTAAAGAAAAGTTCAGAAAAACGAGGCATTGCAAATGATTTTTACTTTCAACACGACAATGACCCCAAGCATACGGCGGAAACTGTACGTCTGTGACTGCTTTACAACACTCCACATAGTTTGAAATCACCTCCGCAGTCACCAGATGTGAATCCGATACATCTGTGGAATAATTTGGGGAAAAGGCTAAGAAAACACCACATCACCAACAAACCACAACTGAAAGAGTTACTTTAGAAAGAATGGAACAATATTGGCTCGAATATTACACGGAACCTTGTGCATTCCACGCCAAAAAGGCTTAAAGCAATAATAAACAGGAAGGGTACGCAAACTAAGTATTGAGATCAATATCAATGGTTTTGTTTTATAAATGTCCGGGAATGGACGAATATTTATGTCCACGAAATAAATGTCCCTCAAGGAAACTTCATGTATTATTTTCGTTTTCTGTATACAACACATTCCTTTTCTACAATCAGTAGGTTTCATTTATCTATTATTGACACCTCTGCTGACAACCACTTGTTTAATATTTCCATTTTCGACAGAATATTGAAGTTTTGCTTACCATTCTCTCTTTACGAATACTTTTTGTCCATCACTGCATATCAGTTGTAGTCGTCACGAAGCAACTAGTTTTGGAAAATACAGATCAAGTGCAGATAAGAAAGTTCGTTGGGGAAGCACATTGCATTGTTTGCTTATTCGTGCCAATTTTTAGGTGAAGGAAACTGGCAGCGTCAAAGGCAGATGTATTCCTGGCATGAGAATAAACGCTGGCTGGTCTGCCATGTATTCGCATGGAAAGTCCTTGAGTAAACCGCTCGTAGTTAAACGCCACGCATGTGGGAATAAAAACAATCTTAAATAAGTTCAATATTTTTTTATATATTTTTTTAAGTGGAACATGTACCGAACGGTTTCTTTTGCCAGGAAACAGTGTCGTGTGTTTGAAAGTTGAGTAAACCGACTGTGGAAGTCATATGCCTGACGTTTGTATAACCAAGATTAAAACAAAACTAGTTGTAGGCGGGTGTGTTCAGGAAGGATCGTTCCAGTGCCTTATTTAAATTGGCCCTTTCTTAGTTTTTAATTTTGGGCTTGATCGAATACGAGTATCGGCCACTTCTTTCGTGCATGCAGGATCGGAGTTGGACTGTGCCGTGCACAAATAATTTTGACACGGTATAGAGTTAACATCTTTAATTTCTGTAATGCTGTGTTCAATACAAACCTGGGTGAACAATTAATACCACACAATTGAACAATAATTCTCAAAAAGCGCGAGTTTCTTCACCCTGAAACAATATTTACCCCTATTTAACCTTTTCATTTAAAAACATAAATAAAACAAAGCAGCGAGGGGCGGTCATAAGGACCCGGATAAAATCCCCACTGCGTAAAACCACGATAAATCTGAAAAGATTAATAATCAGCACGTCAACTTCTTGTATTGAACCTAAACTCAGAACGTTGCACGATGGACCATGAGTGTTATTTCATGAAACAAACCAATCCACAAACAACCGGTGCGGCCAACAAACACGGAAAAAACTCACATATATATTAAAACACAAAGCATTAAAACAAATTGGAAAATGCTGCCGTGAAGCGGCTTACTGCCAAACCAAATTTTTAACGGCGAACGAAACGTAATTTAGAAAAACCAAACTCCTAGACAGCACGCCCCAGAACCAACACGCGACGCCACAATTAATAAAACATCCAATCTAAAACCATTAAACAGCCCAACCTCGGACACACACTCTCGTGACACACCGTAATTTGACGCCCCAGAGGAAGTGCTCTATATCACAATAACGATGTACACCTTAAGACGTGCAGAAGGGAGGTAGACAGCCGGCAAGCGTTGCCGACGCAAACGTAGTCGACAGTAACAAAATGCGCATATGCGGAGGAGAAAGGAGGGGAACCAAGGAGCAAAACCCAGGAGCAACGGGTATAGAGAGGAAACAGAAGAAGGAAGACAAGCGCGCACATGAGCTCGCCGCCGAACATCAGCGCAGATGGCGCCACAGAGTAGAAAGTGCAAGCTAGTGGTGCAACCCCCACCCCTAAATTAGTGCCCTGGCCGGTAAACGTCTCTTGACGAGATTCACAAGACATATTGTCATCCTAGGCAGTACGTTTTCCGCTCCCCCCCCCTATATTAAGCCAACTACCCGGGCCTCATCTCTTTTCCGTAATGACATGTGTAAAAAAATTATATTGAAATAAATATTACACTACGCGAACAAACATAACAATATTCATACAGGCATACAAAACATTTTATTTTACAGTAGTTTACTTTTTATGTGCTTAGCCATTGCTGACATCATTATCTACTCTATACATTTATAAAACTCAACGTCTCTATGTCGGTCTGTCTGTCTGTCTGTCTGTCTGTTAGTGCGCTTATCACTCCAGAACCACTTATCCGATTTACGTGTTTTCTTTTTTTTAATTCATAGCTGTGTTCTCTGGCCAGGTTTTAGTATATATTTTGTTACGTAAAGTAACATAATTAATAAGCAGAGACGATAATAGTGAATCAAGTCTGAAAAAAGTTTGCCGCCAGCGCGCTCTCTTGCAATACTCTGTCTAAACCAATTCCCGCCTATACTTTAAGAGATATCAAAAGTTTTCTGAAAAATAAATTTTTCGCCAGTAGGTTGACCGTACGCGAACGTGGAGAGCCATGGCGGCGGTGGGTGCTAACCGTGAAAGNGGGGGGGGGGGGAGCGTAACACGAGTCGCATGCGCTCGGCCGGTACTCAGTCGACACGCGTCGTTAGTAACAAACTAATCACGTTCGAAGATGTACGTATATTTATTGCGAGTCCGCTGCAAATTTTGATTTCTATTATTTATTTAAAAAAAAAACCTAAACAATAATTCTGTAGTTTACGCGAGCGGAGCTGCAGGCACAGCTAGTAGTCTGTATTATTAAATAGTACGTCAGTTCGAATGCAGAGAATGTAAAGAGCATTCGGTCTATCTTGGCCTGCTGTTGATTGGAAGTAGTTCTTAATTTTCTTTAGTGCCATTGTGAAGTTGAGTGTAAATTATAAATTTAAACAACATAGCTTAAAATCACATGTAATGTTGTTTCACATATGCCGTTATATTAAGTATTATAATTTTAAAACTGGCAATTTCTAAGGGAATTATCATTAAAATTACTTTTACAAAGTACAACAGTTAATTCCGATTTAACTATACAGTAGTGATGTGATGTCCCTGGGACCCCTCAAGATGTTTCCAATATCTTATTTTTACAAGCCGCCAGGGGTGTATCGAGTTCGTGGAGGATAAAGGTCTAAATAAAAATAAAATAACTGAATTTGATCTTTAGTTAATTTATAATTCTTTAATATTCACACCGCTATTATTTACAACTTAAAACTACATATCTCCACTATTACTCCTGTTATGCTCAGTGAGCAAAATATTTAATTTCTATTTCAATTTTAATAAAAGTCCTTATCGCTGTCTCTATATTGGTTACACTCATTTAATTCACAGTTATTATTTACACATATCCACTCTGTCTATTGCCATCATTCGAAATGTGTGTGACTCACGCATCCAGTTAAATAGTCCCGCCCGTCAGTCTCGCTCTCCATTGTATCGATGCTTGCGGTCCGAAGACTTCACTCCCGCTGTTCACTCTCATCACCACTTATCGCTTCGTTGGCTCGTCGTTTCGTTGTCTTCGCAAATCTGGTGCTTAAGACCGTACTATGTCCAAACTTTATACTGTCGACTCGGAGGCCCGTCGCTTAAATAGACCAGCTGGCCCGATTCAGAAGTTTCCCCGCCCTCCGGGTCTTGCTGAGAGAGGCTAGGGCGATGATCAGAACATTTTTGCAACGATAACCCCAGAAATTCAATCTGCTCAGTGACAGAAGGCGGCACGAGCCACGTTAGGCAATCGCGGCAGCGGCAGGCATTTGTAAATCTCGACACACTCATCGGGTTAGCAGTAATGCCCTTGACAAACTGCTTCGCACTCTNCAGCGGCAGGCATTTGTAAATCTCGACACACTCATCGGGTTAGCAGTAATGCCCTTGACAAACTGCTTCGCACTCTAGGCGGGATGGGATAAGAGAAGCGATACAGAGTTGCAACATGTAACAATATCCTCTTTGCTCTGGTTTTCACCACCATTCAGTGCCTTTGTACGACCAAATATGATGCTGGCTAACTCTTGTAAAAACAACACAGACTAGAGCGCAAAAAAATAACGTAGCGGAAAGAGATGACGCTATTGTATATTTCTGGCAGTTAAGAGTTAAGGGATCAGAAAGTTTCTTCTTTGTGGCNTAGCGGAAAGAGATGACGCTATTGTATATTTCTGGCAGTTAAGAGTTAAGGGATCAGAAAGTTTCTTCTTTGTGGCTGTCGTATCGTAAAATGTGATGAATTAAACGTAGTACTGAACCTATCGCTATCTGTTGATTATAGTTGGCAAAATCGTCGTTTTTTCTCTCCCAGAAGTGCGCAAACTGCGCTCTCTAGAGCGCTTCGTATTATACAGCAGGGATCGAGTGCCTTACAGCGGCTCGGACAGGGGTCATAAAACGTGATTCCCTTGTGTGTTCACGTTGTTTCAACTGAGCGGTTCGGTGCGTTTCGTTTGTTTCATGGACGCACCGCTGGGCTTGTCCCTGATGATGCGCCTCGTGGCCAGATGGATTAGGGAAGTGATCAGGCCTTAGCTGAACGGCCTGTCTGATCAAACCTTCAAACATTAAACCAGGGCACGAGCGTGATTGCAATAACACCTTGCGAAAGACAGTTGCTGAAACCTCCTCCACCGGACAGTAAACGGGGCCGAAATTATTAAACAACGCGACCGATATAGGCCAACGTAACACTGGGAGCGGGGCTTTTGTCATAGGGGTAGCGGACCAAGAAGACGCGGAGATGGGTGTGTCCGGCCGTCGTTAACCGCCTCCTAGAATCAGCCTCCGGCAACATGAACAAGGTGGGGACCATCCAATTACATTTTAATAGTAGTGGTGTGCGGTAATAAAACTTATTATAATTAATTAGCATATTTGTGTTCCATTTAAGCTCCCCTGATCAATAGTCACGTAAGTAGTTACTGTATGATTCTTATGTTCAATATACCGTATCTTATACTTTTGTGCTCTATCTAATCATGACTCATGATTTAGCTACGCTGAAAAGCTAATATGTAACAATTTCCGGTCAGCGTCAGTTCAGTCGAGTTGTCATATCAGCGGCCGGCAATCTCGTGTCTCCACAATGCAACAGACCAGTGTTTTGTTGGCCGGTCGCTACCACACCAGCTCTCCCTTCCATCCCCGTTGTCTAGTACTCCCACGCCATGTTCACATACCAGTCAATTCATTCACGACTATATCGTTGACTCATTTTTTTTAAATTTCGTAACTTCGTTTTAGGAAATTGTACCGCAGATCAAAATAACTTGGCAAAAAAAAAAAACGAGATTCCATTACATCAAAACTATAGAAACCTGATGTAGAGTAGACTTGGAAACGTTTTTCCGACAGGTGAGCTTTGAAAATAATACACACATTTCACCCAGGATCGAACACAAGGAAAAATTCAATTTAACAAGGTTTTAAAGTAGCAGACGATATATTTCTCCAATGCCTAAATAATCGCAGAGATGTTCAACTCAATATAACAACTTTCACATAGATTGCCAACTGCATTATACAGGTTGAGTATAAAAGAATACTCCAACTTCGAAGGTCTATAATATCAAAACGAAAGAACGTACAACCTTGATTGACCAATCAAATGAACCGTGGAACCGTGAAGTCTGTTTACCATACATTCATAAATGTTCACTAAATACAGGCATTGAATTAAATAAAGTAAAATATAAGTGTCCAGGTAAACATACCCAAAACAAATATTTAGAATATATATGTTTATATTTAGTCTGGTTTTTTTTTTNTATAAGTGTCCAGGTAAACATACCCAAAACAAATATTTAGAATATATATGTTTATATTTAGTCTGGTTTTTTTTTTTCTAAAAAAAAAAACCCCCTGAAAAACCCGAGAGAAACTGGGTTTTTTATAAAAACCCAAGATAGGATTATTTATAACAAATTTTATACGTGATTTTCTGTATGTTTACGTTCTTATACACACCTGGTATAAAGATTTAAGCATTCTCCAAAGGCGATGTATGGTGTAGGAACCTGAGTTGGAGACTCGAAACTATAAAAAATATTCTTCTTCGGACTGAGAAGAAAAGTAGCAATTTTTCCCAGTGTTCGGAGAATGTTAATGGTTCATCGTCATGTGCCTACACTATGATACGGAGGGTTGCTGGAAGAGTAGAAAGGAATGGGAATGGTATAAGATATAAAACAAACAATTCTATAAATTTCATACATCAGAAATTCGCATTCCTCAAATACTTGCATGAGATGTGTTCTTCATTCACTCTTATGTCGTGCGGTGTAGCTGAAGTGTAATCGCAGTATCGACATTATGGGTGAGATGTTGACGAAGGTGCTAGCCTTGGCTCCATATTCTTTACAGTCAGTCTTACGCCTTCGTTTGTACAATTAATCTTTGTTACAAAGCGAGAGAGCGTTTCCAAATCGATGTTTACATCCTAATGGCTAAAGGAGAAATATGCTACTGGTGTCTATTACAACGTTACGTACACGTCTAGGGTCATTTAAAGTCGACTGAGTCTAGTATGATGTCTGATAAATGTTTGTGACCAGATTTTGAGGCCTGATTTTTGAGGCATGTTTATTTCAGGTTTAGTTGAGGCAGGTTTTTGAAGCAAGTTTATTGAGGTTTCGTTTTGAGGCAAGTTTTAGAGGTAGGTATGTTTTTAGGGTAGGGGGTAGGAGGGGGGAGGACGAGAAAAAGAGAAAAAGCGTGTGTGTAAAGTGGCAGCTGTACGAAATGTCCCAATGTCGTTTGGAAAAAGGCATGACGTCATGCAACTCTATCCAGTCAACAGTCGGTCTTTTATTGTTGACTCATCTTTGGTGTCCCATTAGCTTATTAGCAGACGCGCTCCAGATTGTTTTCCATTAACAATACGGGTTCATCTGGCTCCTGCCCGTGCATTCCCCTCCCTCAATGCCTTCGTCTCCTCCAACATCTCCTTCACTGCGGGTATACATACATCCACACCAAGCACGCACCCAACTAATTCAAAACACTATTTTTATAAACCACTAATAAACATACTACTTTCCTAAACCGGCGCCAATTTTTAAAACATTCCTTTCCCGAAGCAGACATTCTTTTAACGGAAAAACGCCACTTCCGCCATGTTTATCAAAGAACTAGATCCCAGGCAGATAAAGTAAAATATTATTAATTAAAGAAACAACTTCACAATAAACTTATGACTCTAAAAATAAATAAATGGAAAACATTCATCACGGAGATCAATAATAATTCCCCGGAATTTTGGCGAGTAGCAAATAATCTACGCGGAAAAAATAAAAAATCTTTTTCAAAACCTATCTTAAACCCAGCAGGAACACTATTGTATGTCCCTGAGGACAAAACAAATGCCATAGCAGACTGCTACGAAAATCAGTTTTCTCCTCAACGACTTAGGAGACCCCAACTTTACCAGAGATTTTCAAACCAATATTACGGCCTTTTTTAATAGTCCCATAGCAGACAAACCAGAGCCAATAACACTTAAAGAATTACTTGTACTCATTAAATCACTCAATGCCAAAAAAGCGCCTGGGCATGATAAAATCATATATAACACCATCAAAAACCTACCAGCAAACGCTCTCTTTGCAATTTTAATCCTTTTAAATTCAATTTTAAACCTAAACTATTTTCATTTTGCGTGACGAACAGCTAAAGTTATAACTATCCCTAAACCAGGAAAAAAAAACCATTAAATCCCAGAAAATAGGTGGCCTATTTCCATACTAAATTCCCTCAGTAACGTTTTTGAAAAACTCGTACTAGCTAGACTCTTAGTCCGTGCGGAACTACATAAAATAATCCTAGAAACCCAGTTCGGCTTTAAAGCCCACCACTGAATCACCCACGCCCTTACTAAATTCACAACTGAAACAATAACAGCCATGCAACATAGTAAATTCACAATAACCATATTTTTAGACATTGCAAAAGTTTTTGACAAAGTTTGGATACCTGGCCTATTACAAAAACTAATTAACTTTAAATTTCCTGACTGTTGCATTCATCTCTTAGCCTCATACTTCCACAGCATAAATGTTTTTGTAAGCATATATAATGCCAACTCCACTACTCGCAATATATTATCTTGAGTCCCACAAGATTCCGCAATATCAACTTTCTTATATAATATTTTCACCTCAGACATCCCTATAACTCACGCCACTGTACAAATGTATGCGGATGATACACTAATACACACAGGTGACCAAAGTCATGGGAAAGCAATATGCAAATATACAGATGGCAGTAGTATCGCGTACAAAATGTATAAATGGGCAGTGCATTGGTTGGGCTTTCATTTGTAGTCAAGTGATTCATGTGAAAAGGTTTCTGACGTGATTATGGCCGCACGACGGGAATTAACAGACTTTGAACGCGGAATGGTAGTTGGAGCTAGACGCATGGGACATTCCATTTCGGAAATGGTTAGGGAATTCAACATTCCGAGATCCACAGTGTCAAGAGTGTGCCGAGAATACCTAATTTCAGGCATAACCTCCCACCATGGACAACGCAGTGGCCGACCGCCTGCACTTAATGACCGAGACCAACGACGTGTGCGCAGAATGGTCAGTGTTAACAGACAAGCAACACTGCGTGAAATAACCGCAGGAATCAATGTGGGACGTACGACGGACGTGTCCGTTAGGACAGTGCGGCGAACTTTGGCTGTACTGGGCTATGCCAGCAGAAGACCGACTCGAGTGTCTTTACTAACAGCACGACATCGCCTGTAGCGCCTCTCCTGGGCTCGTGACCATATCGGTTGGACCCTAGACGACTGGAAAACCGTGGCTTGGTCAGATGAGTCCCGATTTCAGTTGATAAGAGCTGATGGTAGGGTTCGAGTGTGGCGCAGATCCCTCGAATCCATGAACCCAAGTTGTCAACAAGGAACTGTGCAAGCTGATGGTGGCTCCGTAATGGTGTGGGCTGTTTTTACATGGAATGGACTGGGTCCTCTGGTCCAACTGAACCGATCATTGACTGGAAAGGGTTATGTTCAGCTACTTGGAGACCACTTGCAGCCATTCATGGACTTCATGTACCCAAACAATGATGGAATTTTTATGGATAACAATGCGCCATGTCACCGGGCCACAACTGTTCGTGATTGGTTTGAAGAACATTTTGGACAATTTCAGCGAATGATTTGGTCACCAAGATCGCCCGACATGTATCCCTTCGAACATTTATGGGACATAATCGAGAAGTCAGTTCGTGCACAAACTCCTGCACTGGCAACACTTTAGCAATTATGGACGTCTATAGAGGCAGCATGGCTCATTATTTCTGCCGGGGACTTCCAAGGACTTGTTGAATCCATGCCACGTCGAGTTGCAACACTTCGCCGGGAAAAAGGAGGTCCGAAACTATATTAGGAGATATCCCATGACTTCTATCGCCTCAGTGTATATACCCACGATAAATAACTGCCCTACGCAATACTACTAACGCAACTACCATTAAAGGATCTTGAACACTGGTTTGAAAGATGGAAAATTAAAATAAATCCATATAAATCGCAGACTTTCCAACCAAACGTCGCGTCGGGTCCAACCAACTCGACAAATAGCTTTAAAAAATATCCCTATTCCATTTACACAAAATGCTAAATATTTTGGCTTAATAATTTATAACAAATTAATCAGGACTGATCATATTGCAGAAGTTAAAAAGGCAGCACTTAGTAAATTACCGCAGTTATATCCCATTCTGAAAAGCTCTAAATTACCTAGACACCTAAAATTATACTTCAATTGTCAGATCAGCCCTTTTATATGGCAACGAAGTATGGGGTAACCTAAATAAAATCTTACTAAATTCCCTTCAAGTTATTCAAAATAAATTTCTGCGAATCATAGCTAATGCAGACCCCTTTACTTCCAATCTAACAATCCACGAATATTTAAAAACACCAACTATAAAATCCCAACTACTGAAACGAAATATAAACTATTAAAATAAATTACTCTCCCACACAAATCCCGTAATTAAACGCTTAGGTGACTATCCCCCTGATGGAAACAGAAGAATTAAACGTCCCAAATTACTCCCAGTAACGTAAGAAAACTCTACTAAACCCCCGGCCGGTCGAAAATCTCCGATCGATCCGGGACAAAATTCGGTCAGTTTAACAAAACTAGTACGCACTAGCACCTGCCCCCTCTCTACTAATATTTTCTCTACCTATTAATAAACAGCATGTTTTCCACTCATCTGTGTCCTGTAGCATTTTATGATAATGCATGCAACAAATTTTAATTCTTTCCTGTCGAAAGGGCTTTTACGGTGTCTATGCCGGTTTTTCCCGTTCTATTCTTATTATAGCAGTTTAGATATAAGTACACTCAGGGAGGTTGTCATGGCCGAAACGAGGCCATGGCAGCCCAATCCCTTGCTGCCGTGATGCATGTCTCCTTGCATGATTTCCTTCCCTTGTAGGCGTATAGGGCTTAGCCCCGATACGCACTTAACTCCCGTCCCTACCGCGGGCTCACACATAACACTTAGTTTTAGAGTAGAAAAAAAAATTCGCGCTAGCATCGCGCCCGTCACTTTGCCTGCAGCTCTCGCTGCGAACACACTAAAATAACGTCATCTGAGCTCCGTAAAACCCCTCTAACTTGGTTCCCCCTGTTTTATAACCGATTAATTTACCAAACAACCTCTGTTAAAATTATAATTAAATGAAAATATAACTATTTTACGCTGCCCCACGTAAAACTAACAACAGTGCTTGCCATCTCTTGACAGAAGTGGTGGAGTCCCGCCCACCGGCCAAGCTCCAGTCAAACACATTTTTTTCTCTAATAAATAGTTCCGCCCAACTTAAAATACGCATTTTATTGTAAAATTCACATATTAAACGAACTTAAAAGTGTTTATGAACATTATAATATGATTACTTATACAATTCTACATCTTTCAAGCACCTAATTCTACAACAACAACAACAACTGAAAACTTAAAACAAACCCCAGTACCACCTCTACTGCGACAAATCGGGCTTCATCGTTAAAATTTATTATTATAACTAAACTAGAAGAAAGTTCCACCTCCTCCACCTCTTCCAGGCCATCCGCGATAAATTCACGGGAAATTTTTTCACTAACTTAACCAACTTTGCATTGATTTTAAAACTCCTTAGAAGACCTACATTGTTTTTCTAAATTCCGTTTTAGTAGGGACCTGGAAATCCACCGCCTTTCCCCCTCACTTTCGTAGGCAAAAGTGAGGGGAATAAAAGATTGGAACAACCGTGGCCCAAGGACTATACTGGGTCGCACAACCAACTACCCGGCATGCCAATCGCCGCGCATTTCGGATTAACTGCCATATGGATGATGGCCTGGGCGGGGTAGGTTAGCTGCCCCTAACCCAAACCTAAATATTGATTACCGTCTGGGAAGACAAGGGCCCTCACAGGCCTGTACTTCCTCCATGCTGAGGGGCTTGCCCCGGTGATGATAAGCGGCGGCGGCCCGCATTGGGGCATGAAGTGCTAGCCTTAACTCCAGTATCGAGTTTGTAAACATTGTGGATCATAATGAACGATAAATTCACGTGAAAAAGGCTCTTGTTACGAATCCGTTTCCGGAACCAAAATTAGGTTGCAGATTTTAGTGATCTGTGTCCATCGCTACGGTATCTAAAATACAAGCCAATTAAGGTAGGCTGCTTCTACGCTTTTAAAAAAATCTTGGACAAGCTGTTAACGGATCCCGCCATGCGTTTCAAACACAATAATAAGGGCGATATTGTCACGCGTATCAAATTCTTATCGCCTCTATGCGTACTACACGTAAATATTGACATTACCAAGGATATAATGATATGTAGTATTCATATGTCGATCTAGAGACTCTGTGGAGTTAGAAATATATATTTTACTGCAAACACCAGTACAGAACAATAAGGATCCGAGTTGAGTTTTCACCAAGAAATTAGACTTACGTGATTTTATTACTCAATTGAGAAAAAGACCTGCACCTTTTCACAAACCTGACTACGCTTAGAGAATTGTAGCACTATGGAAGCTGGCTTTAACAAGCATTGCAAAGAGCCACACCTCTTAACAGAATGTTACGTATAGCTCATTCATGGTTACATCCAACTTTTCTGAAGCCCTGCTAAAGTTTTACTTAAGAATATTCCTCCGCCTAATGCAAACTAAGTTTAACAGAGTCTAGAAAATTACACCAAACGCGCATTCAGTTTAATAATGAATTTCATAAGAACTATTTCTTACAGGGAATAACCAAAACACCTACTTTCTCAGTGTTTTTATTCGTATAAATTATAACTGAAATATTATAATTTAAAGATAAAATCTAAGTAAAAGTTCAATGCGACCAAAAAGAAGGTACTTATATATTAACACATGCATAAGACGCTTGTGATACGTAGCATATTTAGAAAAATACCAAACACGTCATACATGGAGTGATTTTTTAAAGCTTTGATTCAAAAAGTGTGAAGAAACCGCGAATAGACTATCGTTTTCTAGTAAATTACGAATATTTATATCCCTGCGTGATTTTTTTTTCTATAGGTAGGCTGTATCCTTTGTTTACATTTCGAGGCGGGTAATGTTGATGCCACGTGTCGCACTGTCGACATCCTCGTGTTGCCGATGTGGAGAAGCGCACGTCGCACTGCGCGGACGAGGCGGCAGGCCGGAACACTCCAGTTAGCCGGCTGCGGAGAGCGCGTGGGTTTGATCGCTAATTGGCGGCCCAATTAACAGCCATTGCGGGGGGGCCGCCGCGCGACGACCGGCCACGTGACGCCACGGTTCCAGTTCTGCGCTGGTCCGCAAGTTCGCATCCACGGTGGTGATTACGAACACCACACTGTACAGTACGAGGAGCAACCGAACGAGGTGGCACAGTTTTTAAACCTTCGGACACGCATTCAGGAGGACCCGGCTTCGAAACCCGGTACATCTATCCTGATTTCGACTTTCCATGGTTTCACGAAATCACTCCAGGCGAATGCTGGCATTGTTCCTTACTGCAAGTTATGGTCGATCCCTTCCCCGTTCCGTCTTCTTTGAGCAACTTGCTCCTTCTCTAATGTCTTTGCTGTAGGCCTACCTGGAGCTGGAACTGCGCTGTAGTGCGGTTGTGGTGCGTTTGAAATAGACGCGTGTCGGATGTAGTGATGTACGAAACGAAAATACACATGGCACTAGGTACGAAGACTACTTTAAAGACACACCTCACATTTCAAACATTATTTTCGAGCTCTCCGACATAGCTAAAAACTGTCATTTCAACCAGCCTTATCGTAAAATGCACTGATTGGAAATACTCCAAACTAGTACAGGGACATGTATTGAGCATTACTACAGACTTTGCTCTAATAAAATGATAAGGGCATCGCTTAAAATCTCATAGTTTCAGCAGTACAAGAGGAACACTGCACGCCAGTTCAGAAACTTGTGTGTAGGTGTCGCCCTATCGCTCCCTCTATTATGTGCCTCGAACAGCTCAAGGCACATAGGACTGCGTACCCACACGAGGAGAAACAGTGAACTGCTATGTCTGATCACAGATCGCAGTGGCAATGCGATCGTGGTCGCATAAGAGAGGAGTTCATCCTCTTTTAAGTTGTCCGTGACGTACTTGCGTTCAGTGTGATCACAAAATGTCAGTCTGCTGTCCTACACATTGTATTTATGTTGGTATACCCTTCACGGGCTCATGATGTTAACTACGATCGGCTACCAGCTTGAGCAGTTGCGTGTTAACTTAAATTAAACTTCTCGCTGTTAGCAACAAACCAGTCCATGCAATAATTTCGGGGTTTGTTTCCGAAAGTAAATATCACATAAACAGTTATGTGACGGTTTGTCTTCTTTACTTATCTATCAAAATTGAAAAGTGTTACGAAATTCTGTGTTATCAGTTTTAGCAGTCTATTTTAAGACATACGAGGAACTTCCTTCCTAATTAGCCTATAGTAGAGAGGTAGTGCAAGCCTACAGAATGTACATAAGGGTTAAAATTTAACTTTGGTGTTCTGTTCGTAAAGACATTTACAGTTTTCTCAATTTCGGCTTTTATTTTTGTATTTACAATACAAAAAAATACTTACAAAGCTATATCTGAAATATTATTATTGTATTAAATAACTCCTTTACAGTTTAAGTATAAATTAAGCACCATATGTTATTAAATCATAAATGGGTCTATTTTATCTCAGGTAAACAAAAATAATATGCCAAAGCTTGCCGATGCAGCAGTTCTCATAGAAAATTTTATTACTTTGCAGATAAAAAAATCAATTTGTGTGTAAGGTAAGAGATGTAACATGTCCTTAATGATTTAATTATTATATTATTCTTCAAAATGGAGAAATATTATCGTAATTCCAACCCAGACAATGTAGTTCGTGTTCTCACTTTCCTAGGATAATAATTATTATTAATTGATGCGTGGCTTAATTAGGAAGTAGTGTGGTGCTGTAAGTAATCCTCCTCCCCCGCCAACTTAAACCAGTGTAGGGGCTTCGGAAGACACGTGCCACCCATTTACGCATACCGAAGTCAAGCCGAGAGGTAGGAGCGCGTGCAGGCCATTACACGGGGTCGCTGTCACGCATGCCTCCTCTCACCCTCCTCCTACCCCCTAGCAAGCCCTGTGAAATTTGTAAACGCCGAGAAATGACGAGATAGTCAGGCGTATTCCACCTGAAGTTGAAAACATGCACCGAGAAACAGCTGACAAGCTTGGAAATGGTGCCACGAATCCTCCCCCCTTAGCTAACCACGGGACAATGTGGACACGCACCACGGAAGAATAAGCTGACAGAGGAAGTTTCAGGGTGCAGGCCACCTCCCCCCCCCAACCTTCACGAACCATGGCACATGTTAGAAGTGCTTTGTACTGCAGGCCACCACCTCCCCCCTTAGGTGGGAGCTTAGGGAGGGAGTCGAGAAAGGATATAAGCCTCTTTGCAGGGAGGGTGGAGATCAGTAGACCAGTAGACCATCGGTCAGTTCGTCAGTACCGCACAGAGAGGTCAGTCGTAATCACAACAGAGAAGGCCGGGGAGATTGGACCCCCGGCCGCGTCAGTTCGCAGAGACAGTCGAAGTAATGAGCAGTAGGTGGCGCGGAGTTCGGTACTGCCACCCCAGAATGGGCATGTAGTCAGTCGTGACATTAAGGGGTCAGCCAAATCGGGACGCGAGACGCAAGACGCGGAACGCAGGTCAGAATCAGAAACAGCCACCAGAGTTACGTTGGACGAGTAGTATCACCATGCCGGGACACGAGTCAGTCAGTCAGTTACAACGCACCGAGAAGGTGGAGTCAAGTGGTGAACTTCAATGAGAATTACCATGTCGAGATAGTGGGATAGTCCAGTGCAGCCCGTAGCTGAGAAGGACGGGTAGGGGTCCACACAGGGTCCCTCATCGGGACATGGTAGGGTAGTAAGCAGTCAGTTACTACCCTATGCCGAGAACGGGAGCAAGTGGTAGGCTTCAACGAGAAGCGTCACGTCGAGAGGAAGCCAGCTGCGTGCAACAAGCCAACCACAGAGGGAAAATAACAGGGCCATCCAGCTCACCAGACAGCAACTGCCAGAAAAACTACAACGCAACATGTGCAGATAAGTAACCACGTCATCACTCAGGGACCTGTCCTGTCATCTAATGCCCTACAGCGTCGGAAACGTAACCAGAACAGTGTAACCAACTCTTCAGGCCTTGAACTCGCAGGGCATTAAAGTATGAGTAAATTCTCGTCCAATGTGTCAGGAAAGTTTGTATAAAGTCCCACAACAGTACCGGGAATGTGTAAATGAATTCCCGTTAAATAAACCTGTTCAAAACTAAGAAATTGTGATGAAGTCATTGTGTGATATACCCTCAACCTACAAGGCATCTATAGTCTGTGCCAGTTAACCTTAACTGTAGACCCTACGAACCATTATGTACACCGCAGATGGGGAGTAGCATCATAATATTGATCCACATAACTTTCGAAATATTTCGTTTTGATATGCTGAGTTCTTTTATCAGCAGTAGTCTTAAAATAAGCCTACCTTTTAGCTGGAACCTAATTTTTCCAGTTATTTACACAAACTTCGCAACAATATCACCTTTACGTCTTTTCATGACAGAACTCCCATTATTTTTAATGCATGATTTGGCCTTTCTCTGTCAACAAACAGCCTGCTTACGAAACCACATCTTTGTAAACTGTTAACATGTTAATTCATAATTCTAGCCAGTGAACTCTCACAATAAGCATTTCATCTTCACGTGGTGTTCGTAACTAACACTCTCATCTCACAACCCCAAAGGTCAACTAGGCTGGTGGCTACAGCATCTTCAAGAATATGACTTTGAAATGCAGCAGAGATTTGGACGCCTTCACAGCAATGCATATGCTCTCCCTCTATATATATCTCTCTATATATCTATCTATCTATCTATTTGTATCTGTGTGTGTGTGTGGCCACGCGAACCACTCTGTTGTTGCGAACACTAAGAAAAAAGGGTGGTGGATCGTGCAAGGTGTGCGGAGGACAAGAATTGAAGATTCTATGTCTTGTGATGGGTCACCTACATGGAGCGATGAAGGTATTGGGGAAGATCAGATAAATGACCCCACTTTGCATCCAGTACTAGAGTGGAAAGAAGCTGGCTGTCTAAAATAGGAATGTATATCCAGTCTGAGCACAGCGGCCAAAGCATACTGGGCACAATGGAATTACCTCGTACGGAAGAATGGCGTGCTTTACAGGAACTGGGAAAATAATTAAGAGAAAAGCACACACAGTTGGTCCTTCCAGAATGCAGGGTTTCCTAAACTGCATAATATTGCAGCCAGTGGTCACTTGGGTTTTAGTAAAACTCTCGACAGAGTTCGAATGAGATTATACTGTCTCCATTGTCAGGGGGTTGTTGAGAAGTGATGCCGAATGTGTGACACCTTCACTGCGAGAAGGGACCAAGGACTAGGGGGAAAGGTCATCTCCAGAAATACAATGTGTGAGCACCAATCGAGAGGATGGCAGTAGATATTCTGGGCCCCTTGCCTGTCACATAGAGGGGTAATCGTTCTTTACTAGTGGTTCATGATTACTTGTGGCCTGAGGTCATTCTTCTTCCAAATCAAGAAGCACATACTATGGCCGACACACTCGTACAGCATGTCTTCTCAAGATTTGGGGTCATGCTATATAACTGTTCGGATCAGGGACGAAACTTCGAAGCTGTTTTCCAGGATGTAACAAAGATTCCGGGGATGAAGAAGACTAGGACTACATACTTCCATCCTTAGTCCGATGGAATGGTTGAGAGGTTTAACCGCACTCTTGAGCAGTACCTGTCGATCTTTGTGACAGACAACCAAGAGGACTAGGATTTAAAGGTGCCATTGTTCCCTCTTTCTTACTGCTCAGGAGTTCACGAGTCTAAAATGGTAACGCCATCAAGAATGCTGTTTGGAAGAGAGCTACGCCTCCCTAGTGACCTGCTGTTTGGTCGACTGATAAAAGAGGACGATGTCGCTCCAGAGTATGCCAGCAAATTACGTCACAGACTTGTTGGCATTCACGAGTTAGCTTGACAGCACATCAGAATAAAAAGTGACAGGATGAAGACGCGGTACGACAGAATAATGTCGGGCGAGGTATTTCAAGGAGGATAACTGGCGTGGCTGTACAACCCACAGAGGCAAAAAGGATTCTGCCCGAAGCTTCAGAAATGCTGAGAAGGGTCCCACAGAGTTGTAAAGCAGAGTAATGATGAGGCCTTTCGGATTTGTCGTCAAGTAACTCGGATGAAGCTTAATGTTGTTCACATTGACCGACTGACACACTACGAAGGTCCGGATATTGCAGCGTCTGTTTGAGACGAACAGACTGGGAAGGGGGCCGTGTCGTCAGATGCAGCGCCTTTGTCTTCGTGACCTTTACCTTTGCCCTTTTGGTATGCATTGATATCACCGTAACTGGAGGAGGTAAGGCAAGAGTTACAAATGGGTCTCCGCATAGCATGCGCCCTTGTGTCGCAATAAGGCTATCGGGAATCGTGCCACTCCCGTCCTTGGAAGATTAAATGTATTGGGATGATAGTTGCTGCGCAAATTTTCTGGTAACCACCCCACCTCCTCAGTGCGTCTTGAGGTGCGAATAATTCTTCCGGGCCAGGCCAACTGAGCAATGTAAGCCGCGGCATGCGTCTGTGTGGAGAGTTTTTGGAGTATTTGGCGGCCATTAGTACCAGGTGTGTGGCACCATCGGAGCGATGAGCGACCACAGTGACCAGTAAGTGTATTCTGTGAACATCGGGATTAGAGAGTGAGACTGATCGGCTGGATTGTGGGAAAGTGGCACTGGATGCTCAGTGGCAGACATTTGGAATAATGGTAATGCATGGCAGCAGTGGAAATTTTTGGGTGTATATGTGTAAATAATAAGTGATGATTACTTGACTTTAGCTAGAATAAAGACATAAGGACTTATTTAGAATTGAGATTGGCATTAAAACGTTGAGGTCACTGATTGGATAAGTGAATTAGTAAAGACAGGTGTTTTAATGTTGTTAATAATAGCTGTTTGTAATTGAATAACGTTGTAAATAAATTAAGAAAAGCAATTTAGCTTTCTTTATTTTGATTAAGGCCTCCATCGCTTACGTACTCGGATACATCCCTGGATATTTGTAAAAATTAAGTTACTATTATGTTGAAATTACGTCCATACCAACGAAATAATTCAACTTTCATAAAGTAAAAGTATTTTATTGCAAGGAAAGCATTAGGTTAAAATTTCATGTCTTAATAACATTTTATGAAACTTACATTAGTTGATAACAATATTACTGTCCAGTGTGCTTTCAAAATTATTATTTCGCTTCAGCCATTCTCTTTCATGGCAGTTACTCATTCTTAGTGTAAACTGTCAGCAGTTCATGTGTATTAAAAAATGTATTAAAATATATATTCTTTAGGCATTTGCTCATTGAGGTTTGCTTGATCTCGTTGGGCATCTCGATATGTCTGTTAATATTATGATCATAATGAATACATTACTAGGTTTTTATACACTGATGAGCCAAATAAACTGGTACACCTGCCTAATATCGCGTAGGCCCCCTCGAGCACGCAGAAATGCCGCAAGACGACGGGGCATGGACTCGGCTAATGTCTGAAGGTATGCAGGAGGCAATTCACACCATGAATCCTGCAGGGCAGTCCACAAATCCAATCTGCGCCAATTTGAGAAAGGGTTACACGTCTGTCACGTTTAATGATTCTCGTCAGTCGTCGTTTGTCCCGTTCGTTCACGATATTTTTCCGGCAGCAGCGATGTCGAATATGTGATGTTTTACCGGATTCCCGATATTCACGGTACACTCGTGAAATGGTCGTACGCGAACATCCAAATGTTATCGCTACCTCGGAGATGCTGTGTCCCGTCTCTCGTGCGCCGACTATAACACCACTTTCAAACTCACTTAAATCTTGATAACCTGCCATTGTAGCAGCAGTAACCGATCTAGCTGCCAACCGCAACGCGTTCCTCTGATTGGTTCCATACCTCTGTTATTTGCATACGCACGCCTATACCAGTTTTTTTTTTACTCGTCAGTGTAGCAGTCTACTGAAATTGTAGTTACTTGAAGCACAAACATGTGCGAGACATGTCCTTGTGTCTTTTGACGATGGTTTAAAACGGGACTGCTGTATGAATGAGTAAATACAGCATAGTGTGTCGTATTTACGATGCCTACGTCTGGCGAAAATGCACATATTCAGAGAGGTAGTACATACATACATAAACGGCGAAGTGGCGTGTATATGGCTGGAGAAACTGAGAATCATGATTGGCTCTTCTGTGGCGAACTCGGTCAACATGTATTTATTATGACTTCGGAAGGGTAAAGCACAGTTAACGGGCTTTAATATATAAATAGGGAAAAATGATAAACATGTACTTGTGCTCACGTACCGCTATAATCGTTCAGCGAAACTGTGTGCGTGTTTATATTGTTCGCCACAGTAAAAACATGTTGCTGTTTATGAAAGTGTTCACTAGCGTGAACCAGCTCTCATCATGTTGCAGAGCAATGTGGCGGTGTAACAACACACTGGACTCTCTTTAGAGAAGATCAGGGTTCGATTCCTGGCCATTTGTTTTGTTTTCCATCGTTTTGGGAGAAGACTGTTGGCGAATGCTTTGATGGGTATTTGATATTTTCCTGAATTTCCCCCCCNGTTTTCCATCGTTTTGGGAGAAGACTGTTGGCGAATGCTTTGATGGGTATTTGATATTTTCCTGAATTTCCCCCCCCAGAATCTTATGTCTTTAATGAACCTGTTGCCGATGAAAAGGTAAGTCATAATAATATAATTAATTTAANTCCCCCCCAGAATCTTATGTCTTTAATGAACCTGTTGCCGATGAAAAGGTAAGTCATAATAATATAATTAATTTAATCGTGTTTATTTTTCATCGGATTGCCATACACTCATAATGCAAACACGGCGTGTTACAGTTTCTGGCCACCAAAAAATCAATTACTTAATATTTGTACGATATACTTACTATTCAACTTATAGACATTACTTACTTACTGGTACTATTTATCTGCATAAAATATTTAGACAGCATATTTTTTGCATAATGGAATGCCAGAGTCACAATTTTCGTATTTTTGGGAAGTAAAAATAATAATGAACGTACCGAGAAGCGATAATCCGCATTGAAATAAAATATCATAAATTACTTCAAGAGATAGTTTAAATAACACTACGAAATGTTTTCGCAGTGTTTAAAAATTCGTCCCTGCACGGCTGCTTATAAACGTGATTGTTGATGTAGACTGTTCAAGGTCGATAGGGCACTTTTGAAATCCTGTGAAANTGCACGGCTGCTTATAAACGTGATTGTTGATGTAGACTGTTCAAGGTCGATAGGGCACTTTTGAAATCCTGTGAAACATTTCAGTGCCCCTACCTGCATATATTTTAACGGGCACACTGATTGGCATTCGCTCATTAAAGTTGGTAAGTACGAGAATTGAATTAAGCGTTAACTACACATTCGTTAATATTGGAATCATTAATTTTGCTTTCGGTTTTTTTAATGATTATAAATGTGAAGATTAGCANTGCACGGCTGCTTATAAACGTGATTGTTGATGTAGACTGTTCAAGGTCGATAGGGCACTTTTGAAATCCTGTGAAAAATTTCAGTGCCCCTACCTGCATATATTTTAACGGGCACACTGATTGGCATTCGCTCATTAAAGTTGGTAAGTACGAGCATTGAATTAAGCGTTAGCTACACATTCGTTAATATTGGAATCATTAATTTTGCTTTCGGTTTTTTTAATGATTATAAATGTGAAGATTAGCAAATTGATAAAATATTTACTTTTTTTAATAATTTTACAATTTTACATGGCCGACGCATGAATAAAGTAAACACGTTCGTGACAGTGTTAATTTTGCATATGGTGGAATAGTACACAATGTGCGTACGAGAAGATCTGAAACAGGGTTTTCAAAAGTGCTGAGTTTACCGTGAACAGCGTATACGCTCCTCCTGCCCGACATCTCCTGCTTTCGCAGCAGCTCGCCTGCCGCGAGAGGCGGCCGGGCTGTTGTGCCAACGGAGCCGCGTGGCCTTGAACCTGTTGCNCTGGTGTAACGGCGCGGCGGATATTTTGATTTGCTGATATGCCGCCAGGTAACTTACTTGCAAGCCGACATCCCAGTCAACAGACTGTGAAATGCGCCCTTGGCGAACTGCATTCCGACATGATATTGGCCAGTGACGCCATATTGCTGGCGTGTGCTGTTGGAGTTCGTTTTATAAGAGGCTATTTCATGTCTGCGTTCTTAATGGGAATCCATAGTAAACAATATTAAACTCCTCGAGGTTACATCCGGGCATCCGGCCGTAAGGAAGCAATTCGACGGCGTTGGAAAATAGTATAAACAAGCTTTGCGTGCGTTTTGTTTCATCATAGTTTTAAGCGGCGACTTTAGGGTTTGAATTCAGTAATCTTGTTTCGAAAAGGTACAGCATTGTTGCTATAGTTTAAAACACTGTTTTACAATTACGGAAGAATACGTATCGTAAACACAGGGCTACTTAAAGCTATTCTTTGCTGANGTTTAAAACACTGTTTTACAATTACGGAAGAATACGTATCGTAAACACAGGGCTACTTAAAGCTATTCTTTGCTGACTTTTGACACTTTTCAACGACCACATTAGTTTTTCAATAACCAAATTTATAAATGGGCAACCAAAATATCGAATTTAATTTTTGTCCTGAAAAAATATTTACATTGAAATTTTATATAGTCCATTCNGAATGGGCAACCAAAATATCGAATTTAATTTTTGTCCTGAAAAAATATTTACATTGAAATTTTATATAGTCCATTCACGATTACTTCCAATTTTAATAAAGCCCCGCTGAAGTTCTACTTCAAGTACATTCCTCCGCCTGATGCAAGTAAAGCTTAACCTAGTCTAGAAAATTACACCAAAAGGACAACAACGCATTGAATTCGTGTGCACCCAGTTTAATAATATTCTGCAAAATATCTATTTCTTATCAGGCATTACCAAAACACCTATCTTCTCTGTATTAATTATAAATGAAATATAGATATAATTTATAAATAGAAAATAGGATATATGTTATAAAGTTAATACAAATAAGGTACTTTTATATAAGTATAAAACGCTTTTGATACACGGCATTTAGGAAACAACCAACACGTCATGAATGGAGTGATTTTTCAAATGTTTGATTCAAAAAGTGTAAAGAAACCGCGAATAGACTATATAGTTATTTTTTAATAAGAATAGACACAGCTGCTTATAATGACACTCATGTGACAGCTAGGGAGGCCTCTTATGTCACCTAGGTGCCGCGGTGTCGCAGCAGCTAGAGCTCTGGCCACACACCGAGGCGAACTGGGTTAGATTCCCTACGGGGTCGATCCCGGATTTTCAAATGTTTGCCCCGCACTTGAATTCTGCTGCCAGCAATCATCTTTATGAAACTGCATCGTTCTACTTCAGGGATGTCACATGTGCAAACAAAAAATAGTGTTGATTGTTCTAAGTTACCCCCAATGTCCCAAGTACCCCATTGGCGGTATCCTTCCTTCAGATACAAAAAAAAAAAAAAAGACTGGTATTCCTTGAGTTTATCAACTAACTGTGAAATTNACCCCCAATGTCCCAAGTACCCCATTGGCGGTATCCTTCCTTCAGATACAAAAAAAAAAAAAAAAGACTGGTATTCCTTGAGTTTATCAACTAACTGTGAAATTCTTGCAAATATTTGTTACAAATCTGCCAATTTTTACTTAGATGCGTATAAAACAATCCTTTTCTGTGGTCATACAATTTTTGTTATATCTCATTAGTGCAGATGCGAAACTTAAATAAGTCACGCGTGTTTGTAATTTGTAATTATTATAGTGTACCAACAGATTATGGCCCCGCATCATTTGATATTATAGTCGAATATTCTGTTCATTCATCTACGGAATCTTTAGTGAAATTTATCACGTGGACGTCGTTGTGCGTGGCTGCTTACATTCGGGCGCCAGTCAGTCCACGAATTTACTGAAGCGGTAGTTAATATTGTAGCGGTCGCTTTGCTACTTTACTGCAGTGCGGAATTGGAAATTATATCTGGATTAAAGATTTCTAATAACATTTTCCTCGTTATTCTCTTCACTTCTCTGTAGTGTTCCCGAAACATGTTCAGATTGTTGTCTGATCACTTGTTCATGCACGTTCGATCAGCAACAATTCTGCTATCACGTTTGCTCGAATGAGATTGCCCAGTCTTGTAATTAAACTTTTGATGTTTCAGAGTCGGCTGTCTTCATAAATCGTTCGGAGTCGTGGAGACAAAAAATCAACTTCCTTTCTACTCGCAGTAATGCTCGTTTCATATGCTGGGAAAAATCCTATAATTAAACATTCTTCTATAAATGTGAACACTTGAACTTGGAACTGTATTCCAGAAGTCTATGTCGGTACCGGGAACTGCCAACAGAAGAGTGTACATGCCGTTGATATGGTCCTCTGTCGCCATTATCTTAGGCGTCATGCTCATGTGGCGTGATGTTTTTTTGCCCATTGTTCGACATGTTCCAATGTATATGATTATCCAGTTGTTACCAAAGAAGCGANGTGGCGTGATGTTTTTTTGCCCATTGTTCGACATGTTCCAATGTATATGATTATCCAGTTGTTACCAAAGAAGCGAGTCGGGAACTGCTAACATCATGGAGGTTCCGTCACTCCTGTCGCCTTTAGAGTGCCTATGTTAACAGTAACAATTGACGTAAAACCAAAATAACTCGGAACAANTCCGTCACTCCTGTCGCCTTTAGAGTGCCTATGTTAACAGTAACAATTGACGTAAAACCAAAATAACTCGGAACAATTTCCCCTATACGTCGATCCATCCCTTCCCCGGTGGCTGACGCTGGAAAATTTTCCTCGGTAATGATCGACCATTGACGACCGAAAAAAGGAAAAATTGAAAAAGATGTTTGATCTCGTTCGGAAAGACATTACTGAACTCCGGGCTATAATATCTACCTTCCATTAGAAACCAGACAAAACANGACGACCGAAAAAAGGAAAAATTGAAAAAGATGTTTGATCTCGTTCGGAAAGACATTACTGAACTCCGGGCTATAATGTCTACCTTCCATTAGAAACCAGACAAAACATTTTTAGTCTCGCCAAATAAAGGCTGAAGAAGTGGCCGTATCTTCGTGGAGTAGTTAATATTATCAAATAACTATTAGCGTTCAATCTAATACAATTAATTCTATCACTAACGAAACACGACTATGGATACCACACGAAACTGTTTGATTATGGGATACGAAAACAAAACCCCAGTGGGAGTTTTGTGAATATTATGATATACATTATGTTAGTTTACGGGTTAATGTTACTGATGAATTTTGCTGCGTATAATGGCGACTCATTGAAAAGGCAAGTTTTAAATAAGCAATAAATAAATAGAGAACGGCGGTCGAGACCTTGGACCAAAGCCGGAGACTCGCCCCGCCGCGATTCCTTTGATTGAGAGCGTTGACCGTCACGCGGCAACGGCCGCGGCAAATTACGTTCCCTCTGTGTTGTTTTCATTTTGTGGCAGCGCCGTTCGCCCGGAAACCATACATCCCGAGAAGAGTGTGGCGGTTCATTGCCGCAGGAGTGCCGCCGTGTATACGGGCAGCGCCATCATCTCCCCGGCCGTTATAAATATCCCTGTCCCTCGGCGCTGAAAGGGACGGCTGGCAGATGCGAGGTCTGTCTGTCGGCGGACTGGGTAAACTGAAGTAACTGCTGGGTACACACGTGCCACGTGCCGCTCCCCGGGGGGCGCTTGGCTGANAGTACACGGAAACGGAACATTGCCTAGTTCACCCTTCTCTTTCTTCCCCTCGATGAAATGTCGTGACGCCCTAGCAACTCGGCGTGAGGTCATACGCCCTTCTGTTCTTACCGATCGAGGCCTCGTCCAGTGATCTCCCCATACAGACATCAAAACGATCTTCAAGGAGAACTATACTGAGAAAATATTTGGCCGGGAATCCAAAATTTCGTATAGGCTCTACACGGTAAACTGAGCACATTTAAAATCCCTGCTTGAGGGGGCCGCGGTGGTTGAGTGGTTAGACTGCTCGCCTCCCATCAAGGTGAACCTGGTTGAATCCCCGGCCGGGTCACTCCAGATTTTCGCAAGTGGGAATAGTGTCGGACGATGCCGTTGGTCGGCGGGTTTTCTCGGTGATCTCCCGTTTTCCCCGCTCCTTCATTCTGACGCTGCTCCATTCCCACCTTATTTCTCCCTCATCGTCTCTCAAGACGTCGTTGTTAAGAGTCGCCTAAATCTTTCAACTCTCAACTCTCTCAAACCTGCTTAAGAACTACTTGCATGCACATTGTGTATTCTTCTGCCATATGTAAAATTGTCATTGTAATGAGCCTGGTCACTTTTTTCATGCCCAGGTTGAGTGAGACTGTGAAATTATTTTAAAATGTAAATTCTTTACATATTTGCTTATTTTTACACTTATGCGCTTTAAAAAGAAAGAAAGCAGAATTAATCATTTGAACACTTTTAATTCGACGTTTAGATACGGGAACTACTTCCCCTCCCTCGTTACCAACTTTACCGGATGCTTGCCAGTCGGTGTGTCCGTTAAAACACATGCAGGTAGGGGCAGTAACATTTTTCAAAGATTGATTTCAAAAGTTCTTAAATAACTGCGAACAGTCTATATTTGAATTTTTCAATGGCTGTTAATGTGTGGAAAACCACCACAGTGGGTGGTTGTAAAACGTACAGTAGGTACCAATATTGACAGAAATGTTTGTTTTCTTTATGCATCTGATTGATTGCAACCATAAATGTAAATGTAATCTTGCAAACAGAGCATTACATTTGTCCTGAGGAGATGTTCTTGCATCCTAACAGCTTCAGCAGTATTTATGTTTTTGCTGCAAAAATTATGACTTTGATAAATACGGAACATTCTGCCACTAGTGCTGTAGTGCAATTGCTTCTGCTTGCGCTACCTTTTTAACTGTGTATGGGACTGTTCTGCAGATTCTTGTGCCGAATTTTCGTAGTGTAGTTAACATGTTTCCCGTCGGCCATATTGCCTTACCGTAGTTCACGGTTTCAGATAGCATTGTTATTTATCGTCAGTGTACTCAGTATTCATTAAAAACATTAATTAAAAACTTTTAATTTATGAGCGCATGTCAGTTTCTTCAGTAAAACTGTGTATAGTGGCCGGACCACGACATTTTATTCTACAAGTACTTGTGACTGGAGGTCCTAAATAGTTGGCAGATGCATTTCTGTGAAATGAGCGTAGCCTACCTATAGTCTATTTGCGGTATCTTCACCCTTTTTGAATCAAACCATTGAAAAATCATCCCACATAGACCTGTGACGTGTTTGCTTTTTTCCTAAATTTTTCGTGTTTCACAAGCGTTATATACTTCTGTTAACATAAAAGTATCTTATTTTTTGTTAAATTGAACTTGTACTTATATTTTACTCACAAATTATAGTATTTAACATACAAATAATATGAATAAAAACAGAGATAAAATGGGTGTGTTGGCCATGTCTTGTATGAAATAATAATGCAAAAATATTATTAAACTGAGTGCGCACGAGGGTAGTGCGTTGTCCCTTTGTGTAGAATTCTATACTTGGTTAAGCTTTGTTTGCATTAGGTGGAGGAATATCCAGAAAGAAGAATTTTAGCAGGTTTTCAGAAAATTTGGTAATAACCATGAATGGACTATAGCATTAATTGCTTAGTAACTAAGAGTCGCCGGAAATACTACAATAATTTTGGTTTCGTTATGTTCAGTTGCACCCGTTGTTAAAATAGAGTTTGTATTTCCATTGCCCTTACATGCGCANTGAGACTGTGAAATTATTTTAAAATGTAAATTCTTTACATATTTGCTTATTTTTACACTTATGCGCTTTAAAAAGACAGAAAGCAGAATTAATCATTTGAACACTTTTAATTCGACGTTTAGATACGGGAACTACTTTCCCTCCCTCGTTACNAAGAAAGCAGAATTAATCATTTGAACACTTTTAATTCGACGTTTAGATACGGGAACTACTTTCCCTCCCTCGTTACCAACTTTACCGGATGCTTGCCAGTCGGTGTGTCCGTTAAAACACATGCAGGTAGGGGCAGTAACATTTTTCAAAGATTGATTTCAAAAGTTCTTAAATAACTGCGAACAGTCTATATTTGAATTTTTCAATGGCTGTTAATGTGTGGAAAACCACCACAGTGGGTGGTTGTAAAACGTACAGTAGGTACCAATATTGACAGAAATGTTTGTTTTCTTTATGCATCTGATTGATTGCAACCATAAATGTAAATGTAATCTTGCNTACCAATATTGACAGAAATGTTTGTTTTCTTTATGCATCTGATTGATTGCAACCATAAATGTAAATGTAATCTTGCCAACAGAGCATTACATTTGTCCTGAGGAGATGTTCTTGCATCCTAACTGCTTCAGCAGTATTTATGTTTTTGCTGCAAAAATTATGACTTTGATAAATACGGAACATTCTGCCACTAGTGCTGTAGTGCAATTGCTTCTGCTTGCGCTACCTTTTTAACTGTGTATGGGACTGTTCTGCAGATTCTTGTGCCGAATTTTCGTAGTGTAGTTAACATGTTTCCCGTCGGCCATATTGCCTTACCGTAGTTCACGGTTTCAGATAGCATTGTTATTTATCGTCAGTGTACTCAGTATTCATTAAAAACATTAATTAAAAACTTTTAATTTATGAGCGCATGTCAGTTTCTTCAGTAAAACTGTGTATAGTGGCCGGACCACGACATTTTATTCTACAAGTACTTGTGACTGGAGGTCCTAAATAGTTGGCAGATGCATTTCTGTGAAATGAGCGTAGCCTACCTATAGTCTATTTGCGGTATCTTCACCCTTTTTGAATCAAACCATTGAAAAATCATCCCACATAGACCTGTGACGTGTTTGCTTTTTTCCTAAATTTTTCGTGTTTCACAAGCGTTATATACTTCTGTTAACATAAAAGTATCTTATTTTTTGTTAAATTGAACATGTACTTATATTTTACTCACAAATTATAGTNCATGTACTTATATTTTACTCACAAATTATAGTATTTAACATACAAATAATATGAATAAAAACAGAGATATAATGGGTGTGTTGGCCATGTCTTGTATGAAATAATGATGCAAAAATATTATTAAACTGAGTGCGCACGAGGGTAGTGCGTGTCTCCTTTGTGTAGAATTCTAGACTTGGTTAAGCTTTGTTTGCATGAGGTGGAGGAATATCCAGAAAGAAGAATTTTAGCAGGTTTTCAGAAAAGTTGGAAGTAACCATGAATGGACTATAGCATTAATTGCTTAGTAACTAAGAGTCGCTGGAAATACTACAACAATTTTGGTTTCGTTATGTTCAGTTGCACCCGTTGTTAAAATAGAGTTTGTATTTCCATTGCCCTTACATGCGCANCAATTTTGGTTTCGTTATGTTCAGTTGCACCCGTTGTTAAAATAGAGTTTGTATTTCCATTGCCCTTACATGCGCAACGGGACGAAGTATCTTCTGTCGAGCCCACTTTTGGCATGCTCAGTCAGTTCTCGTTCGCATGATTGAGTCATTTCATTGAGGACTTCAGTAATACAGTAACAGTGGAAAAATGAAACTGAATAATTGTGGCTGGAATTACGTCGCACCTATACAATTTAACACTATGTTTACACTGCCAGTGCACATATGCGAGGGAGTGATAAGGGAAACTCTAGAAAGTCGTTGCCTATGTGCGCAAGGCACTGAACTGGCATGCAGCGTTGTTATGCAACATGAGATATAAGGGCAACACTTTCATTTCATAGCGTAATGATGCAATATTTGCCCCGTGCCTTATACTGTAAAAATAATTCTAAAGACTGTTTTGCTATTTGAGCGCTTTAGCTAGTTCGTGCTCAACTAATAATGACTATTCATCCTTCGATAGTGGTGAGAGAGTGTAATATTTCTATTACGCCAACCATGGCTGTGGTGCGAATATGCACAAATATATGAATTCCAGTGCCCATAAATCGAACTGTTATTTTTTAGTAAATCGTTTAAACGTATCTTTACACTTCATAACTCGCTGCAGCATTACTGTAGAGTTGCGATCCGTTTATGTTTACGTATATGTAATTGCAGGCAGTTTTTTTCAGCGATCGATTTCAAAATGTTTGGTAAATCTTGATAAAACCATACCTGCCGAAACAGTTATTTGGTTCCTGGTAGACGTTGTTACTACAGCTTTTAACAGGTGACGTCATGCTGCCTCGTGTTTTTCTTGCCGTGCAACGATGTTCAAGTCCAGTACAGCGCCGCACCCACGTCGTGTGGCGGAGCGGTATTTAGTTGACGGTAACTTCAATCTTTCCCCACGGCTTCGATCTCACCTTGCCGCCTGTTATTACTCAGATTTCCATGAGTTGTTCGGTTTCTGCAAACCCTCACCTCCGTCCACGGTAAGGTAAGCACTTTTGGAATTTAAAAAAAAAAAACTTCACTGTCCGTTACTAATAGGCTGTTCACGGTAAAGTGAGCCCTAGTTACTGTTTCCTGTCAGACAGATATTATCCTTTAACCACCTTTTAAAATATATAATACCATGCAAGTAGTAAACACATTGTGTATATTCCACCCCACTTGGAAGTTAACATCTAAGGCTAAAATAAAATATATTTATTGACTATTATTCCAAACGAGAGGGCTTTCAAAAGTGCTCACTTTACCGTGAATAGCCTATACACACATGCTACCAGGGGGTGACATAGGCTCTTTCGAGCCACCATTTTCTCAGGGCACAGCCATGTTAACACAAAAAAAAAAAAAATTAATTCATGTTTAGAAATTATAAACTGAGGAACAACCAAAATACCGTGTAACATTTCAGTTGAGTCAGATGTGCAGAAAATACTTCAGTGGTAATATTTACGTGGAAATTAGTAAGTCGAAATTCTTTTCACCAGTTTTATTTTCTCGTTCCTCTTCTCACACTCTCACACGATTATTCTCAAACAAATTCAACAAATTACATCTGCTCAACAAAAAATAAAATAAATTGTACTCTTTTTCTATTATCATTTATGAGACTTAAAATAACTTGTTGCTGCAATTATAGTTAATCCCTGAAATCATTACGTTAATTTTATCTTCTTTATATCACACGCGTCCATCATTGACGGTGGTGGTATTATTTCTGTTAAAGAAAATTAAGTTCAGTTTTACTTCTGCCGCACTTATGTTGTCACTAGCGAACCAACCCGGCTTCGCCCGGGTACAATTGAGTTTTACAGTGATATCACTAATAAATAAATTGGGAAAAGACAATTCATTTATGTGAAAACAGAATTATAAAAGTATACTATGTTGGTCTAGGTTTTTAACTGATCACGGCAACCCAAAGGGAAGGAAATATTTTTTACCTGATAGCCAAGAAGTAGGGTATTGTTTTTGGAGTGTATCTGTGCAACTATCGCGTAGTTACCACATTTCCGCTTTCCAGCGTCTATGTAAACGTGAGTTTAATCAAGTTGTAGCTTTACAAATAAGTGCACCTAGGTACTACTTTTTGCGCTTGGCTGAGGGATCTTAATCGATTACCAAAGTTAAGCAACGTTCCCAGCGGCACACATTTCGATGGGTGACCGTTTAGTCGCTTAACATCTGAGCGCTTCCGGGCTTCGGAGGGCACGTTAAATATTCTATCCCGGTTGTTATCGATTGATAGCAGTCGTTAAGTCATTTCAGAGGTTCTTGGGCGGCCTGATAAACTCTGACACCAGAGGAAAAAAATATTTCGGTCGCGTTCCCAGCCGTTGCAGAAGTACGTTTTGTTGTTATTCCACAGGAACCGTACAATTTTCTGAGATAAAAAGTATCCTATGTCCTATTCCAGGACCTAAAGTACCTGAATATCAAATTTCATCAAAATCCGTTAAGCCGTTATGGAGCTAAGTGGTAACACACACACACACACACACTCTCACTCTCACTCTCTCTCTCTCTCTCTCTCACACANACACACACACACACACACACACACACACTCTCACTCTCACTCTCTCTCTCTCACACACTCACACACTCTCACACACACACACACATTCACACACACACTCACACACACACTCATACACACACTCTCTCTCTCTTTCGCATTTACAATATTAGTAGGATCTGTCCTCGAATTGGCTGTCGTCTGACCACGCCACATCTTTCCGCCAACCAGCTATGGCGAGACGAGAGACAACCGGCATATTTTCTTTCGTGCGTTTGTTTATTAAACATTCAATATTTCCTACCCTCTAGGGAATAAATGAAAAATAACAAACACTTTAAAATATTGAATATCGTCTAGAAACAAACGAATTATACTTACCCATGATATCTATGTCAATAAACTATTATAATAACCAAAGATTATACTGTATTTTGTTTAATTTAGATAATAAAGTTGAATGTGAAAATTATATTAAACTAATTGGCAACATAAGCAAATACTTTGTAATAATGTATAGTTATAATATCTGTGACTAACGGTAAATATAACCCTGAAAATCAGCAACGTTACAATATTTGATCAGTTAAGAACTACGAGGGGGTTATAAATATAATTTCACTTTTAATATATAACAAATTACACGACGATTGTGTAACTTCACTCGATAGTTGCACAGTTGCTGTCCTGTTCCACTTGATGCTTTGCGACTTGCCTGTTGTTATGTTTACCGAGATAAGATGGTTGATTTCTGATTTTTTTTATGAGAAGGAAGTTTAAAATAGAAATGTGTTTGGAAAAGTGAAGAGTCGCCAGTCTTTAATGCCTAAAAGTAAAAAGTATTTAAGCAAACCCCCGAAATAATGTTTATTAGTTTCCAACTGAATGAACAGTAGGAAAAAAAGTCGTTACCTAGACAGTGTTTATTTTAACGAAGACGGATTCCCTAATATTGTTTCATCAGGATAGCCAATATTTGACTTCATAGCTTTTCAACGTACTGATGTTCTTTGGCGAATGGTGTTACGCTGGCAATATAACTGCGACTTGCTTACATTCTGTAGCTCAAAATAAGAGCTCGATGCAAGTGTCGCCTCTCTACTTTACTTGCTCTTTGCATGCTACCATACACATTGGCACGCAGGCTCCCAGTTGAGTTGGCAGCGATGTTTACATTTATAGCAAATCAAATTGTCGCATGTTTTGCTTCGTACACATTAGAATACGAATTGAAACGCAGTAAAAAATGTTTCGACTTGTTACAAGCAATTCTTTGGTAAGATTTTCTTGTAATTCCATAGTTGAAATATTGTATATTTACAAAACATTTGTTTTTAAAAACATACAAAATTATTTATGTAGATAAATGTTTATAATAGACTCGGAATTTTCAACACTTGGCTTGACAAAATTGAACATTAGTTTTAACATATTCCACACTTACGGTTTGTGAACCTTTCTGTAATTTATTTGTAGTATGAAAAATATGTATGGCGATTAGTTTCAAAAGAATTCCTTGCACAGATACAAAAAAAGACAGTGGATAGCAGTCTTAGTTTTACATTTCACTTGACTGGCGCGTGAGTAAAGTGATCAGGCTCATGAGAATGCAAATTTTACACACGTACGTACGTATGCAGTCATTTGGAGTAAGTTTGTATCATTGGGGCAACTTTGTACTACCTGCCTAATTTTATTTTAAATGAAGGCTCGAAGATACCTTCACACTACCATGTTCCTTACAAGTGAAATATTTAACAATGAAGTATACATCAAGGTGGAGGCTGTAAATCCTTCGTTATAAACAAAAAAGTGTGGTGCAGTGTTACCCTTAATTAGTGCAAAGATACCCCAAATGACTAACGAAAGGATACAAAATAAGGAGGAAAGTAGATCTTGAGTAGGGCTTTCAAAATGCTCAATTAACTGTGAACAACCTACACTTGTATAGCGGCGTTGATATCCACGTACAACAGAAGTTATGGCGAACTGAGTGTATACATGTGACGGCAGCACTGGGGCAGTGGTCGCGATTGTGTAAGGCCGGGCCCCGCCCACGACTGGCGCTGGAGGCAGGCCAGCTGCCCTGTGTGCCGAACACACTTCTGTGCGTATGCAGAGAAAATAACTGTGTTTGAGCCAACAAAATACTTGTTCCTAAATGTCCAAACAAATACGCAGTAGTGCTTTCTGTTTCGTTGTCTGAACAAAACGTGAAACTTGACAAAATTTTATACATTCGACAGAACGTATACTAGGGTTGACGTAATTATTTTGTTGCGTGAGCAATATTTCCTACGAAACAAAATAAGGTTTGAATCAACGATATACCTACGCTCCGATTGGATGCATGTAAATGTTTAGTTGAGACAAACAATTCTCTATCTCAGTTTAAGTACGTTTGTGCGACATATGCGTGATTTAGAAAAAAAGTACGAGCATATTGTGTAACATTTTATCCAACAAGTAATCAAGACATGACCTGTGCATGCTTTCCTCTCCACGCAAGAACTAGTTTTTCCTCAATGGACAGTGCCCGCCACAGTAGTAGGAAATGATTCCTTTCCTGTCACCTAGCGTCCTGGCGGCGAGCCTGGGTGCCACGGCCGCCATATAGGATAATTCTCTCTCTCAAAAACGGCCAAAATCGCCAGAATTTCCTTAAAATGTCCCAAATTTCCCTCAAAACCAACCAAATATCCCAGAAAGATGTGTTTTGCACAATAAAGCTGATGTTTGCTCAATCTGGTGAATTCGGCGAAAACTGTGCGAATGCCCGCAGGAGTGTGCAATAATTTACAAGCATGAACTATCATTCCGTGCCAGCACCATCCATCTTGTCTGAAGAATTTTCGAGTTCATTCCCCTGTCATGCAAATTCTCTCATTCCTTCCAGTCTCTCCCCCCCATACCCATTCTCTCGCCTGCTCTATCCCTTGAGGTTTTCTCATATTCCTTCGGGTCTCCCTTATTTTCTCTCTTGTCTTGTTATTTCTCATGCTCCCTCATTCCTTCCTGCTATCTCATGTATGTTCTATCCCTTGCGGTTTTTCTCATATTCCTTCCGATCTCCTTTATTTTCACCCTTTCCTCTCTCTTGCTTTTCGAGCCCTTCATCTTGGATGATCCCACACCACCGTCGTCTGCTGCCACCTTAATTTCCTCATTTTCCTTCTGATCTCCTTTCACCTGGCATCCTGGTGGGGAACGAGTCTCGTGCTCTGTCATCCCACCTTGGTTTTCTCATATTCCTTCTCGTCTCCTTTCACCTGGCATCCTGGTGGGGGACGAGTCTCATGCTCTGTCATCCCACCTTGGTTTTCTCATTCCTTCTGGTCTCCTTTCACCTGGCGTCCTGGCGGGGACGAGTCTAATGCTCTGTCATTATAAAAGCAAATAGTTAGAAGTAATTAATAACCAGTGTACATTGCGTGATCATCAAGCCCTGTACGTTATGTTAAAAGCGAAAAAAATTTCCAATGTGAAGTGCGGTAATGATAAGAGGTCAACACTTCTACACACTGATGCAACAGATAAAAATAAAATGTAAAGAAAAAGAGTTATAAGCACTTACCAACCAGCTCAATCGCATACTACACAAGCATCGTTTGCTGTATGCTGTGTTATACGATGCTAGACAAGACCAGGCCATCGTGCTTAGTATAACTGAATAGCAAACGACTTCCTTACCAACCGTTTGAAAATTAACAATCAATTTCAGTGTACAGCCAACACTCACAACACTAGTAGCAGAACGCATCCGACCTGTCTGACGTTGTGCGATAAACTAACATCTAGGGAATCTGTAAGGCAGCCCAGACGGACGCGAGCACCATGCAGGTTTCGGCAAGTCGGAAGGGATGGCACATAACACTAGACGAAAGAAAGCATCAGGCTCCAGGGTGGCATACCAGTCGAGTCACACATGCACTTCCCTTTACAAGAGGAATTCAGTTATGCAGTACAAGGTAACAATTTATCCCTTTTTAAATACTATATATACGTGTACTTATTTGAATACATCCCATTTATAGTGCTAGAACTGTAAGCATATATGGAACAATATACATTAAAACCGTACTTATTTTGAATATGTACCATTTATTATGCTAAACACATTACGAAATGAATTACCCATGAATCGCTCGTAACGAAGTTTTTATTATTATAGAAATATCAGTACATGTACGAACTTTGTAATGACGAGTAAGGAGGTATCGCAACACACACACACATTTTAACTATGCAAGTACACTGATTTTAGAAGACTCAAAACATAAATACAAGAGGTTTACCTTAACAGAAAGAAAAAAAAAACAGGCGTAGCTGTTTCATACACAGAAAACTTGGGGGCCGCGAGTGCATCTCGTAGCTATCGATGTGAACTCAACGGAAGCACAGACCACAATGACCTTCCTGCCTTTCCATGCATGGTATACATTACCGACCAAGAAAGCAACTCGACACTATATGTATTGTAATTACACCACCCTTGACGAAACATACTTACTTTTTACATATGCTATTGAAATTTTATAGGAAATAACCCATGAATCCTGACTGCGCCAGAGACAGTGCATCATCCTTGAAAATAAGGTATTGCAGGTTCAATCCCCTAGACAGTCCAATCATCGTACACAATAAAAAAACTTCTGTGTGTTATATAAATCTACATATTTAAGTATCGAGCACATCATCCATGCAACAACCGCAACGAACTATATCTCAAACAAAAATATGTTTGTACGTGACGGTACTCAATGTATGTTCATCTCAAATACTTGCAGCCTGCCAGACATTTATAAGTAGATAACAACCAGGCCACACTGTGACAACCCGAGACGGGCAACACGAACCGTCATGTAGTTATGATCGTATACAAGCTTGCATCGTATTAAAAATGGTTCTCACTTCGTCGTCGAGCATGGCAGAAAGCAGATCGTTAATCCTTCATTTATCCACCGCAGATACGTATGCTGTTACTATACTGGAGAGAAAAAAAAAAAAAAAACTGGTATAGGCGTGCGTTTGCAAATACCAGAGATATGGAACAAATCAGAGTAACGCGATGCGATCGGCAGCGCCTATATAAGACAACAAGTATCTGACAAAGTTGCTAGATCGGTTACTGCTGCTACAATGGCAGGTTATCAAGATTTAAGTGAGTTTGAACGTGGTACTATAGTCGGAGCACGAGAGATGGGACATAGCATCTCCGAGGTAGCGATAAAATGTGGATTTTCGCTTCCGACCATTTCACGAGTATACCGTGAATATCGGGAATCCGGTAAAACATCAAATCGTTGACATCGCTGCGGCCGGAAAAAGATCGTGAACGAACGGGACAAACGACGACTGGCGATAATAATTAAACGTTACAGACGTGCTACCCTTTCTCAAATTGGCGTAGATTTCAATGCTGTGACATGGACAAGTGCCAGCTTGCGAACTATTCAACAGACCATCATTGATATGGGCTTTTGGATCCGAATGCCCACTCGTGTACTGTTGTTGACTGCACGACACAAAGCTTTACGCCTTGCCTGGGCCCGCCAACACCGCCATTGGACTGTTGATGATTGGAAACACGTTGCCTGGTCTGACGAGTCTCGTTTCCAATTGTATCGGGCGGATGGACGTGTACAGGTATAGAGACATCCTCATGAATCCATGGACCCTACATGTCAACAGAGGACTGTTGTGGTGGAGGCTCTGTCATGGTATGGGGCGTGTGCAGTTGGCGTGAAATGGGACGCCTGATACGTCTAGATACGACTCTGACAGGTGACAGATACGTAAGCATCCTGTCCGATCACTTGCACCCATTCATGTCCATTGTGCATTCTGACTGATGTGGACAATTCCAGCAGGACAATGCGACACCCCACACATCGAGAGTTGCTACCGAGTGGCTCCAGGAACACTCCTCTGACTTTAGACACTTCCATTGGCCACCTAAATCACCAGACATGAACATTATTGTGCATATCTGGGATGCATTGTAACGTGCTGTTCAGAAGAGATCTCCACCGCCTCGCACTCCTATGGATTTGTGGACTGCCCTGCAGGATTCATGGGGTGAATAGCCTCCTGCATACCTTCAGACATTAGTCGAGTCCATGCCACGTCGTCTTGCGGCACTTTTGCGTGATCGCGAGGGCCCTACACGATATTAGGCAGGTGTACCAGTTTTTTTGGCTCTTCAGTGTATATGAAGACTGAATCATTGGTTGAAGACTTGCCTTATCTAACAGTGACTGCGTTGTCAACAGCAAGGGACTCTGGAGATTCACTCCTTACATCACAACATGATAGTAGTCATTCCATGTTCACCCACAGTGAAAATCTGAATAGACATAACAAGAAGCGCAAAGACAATGTTTGGTGTTAATCGGGAAGTGAGTGAAAGTATTGTAACAAGACATTTACTTGCATCCTACCAGACATTTCCTAGTCGGTAGGAATTAAAAAAATAAAACAAATACATTTTTTTTTTTGTTTTTATGTATATTCTAACCAAATCAAACACATGTATAATATGCCATTTAATAGCATCTCTAGCTCCGAGTTCATCAATAATCGAATATATCTCTTCGCTGACAGGAAGATATTCACTTCTCTGTAATGGAACCAACACCTATTGTCTCCAAGCTATTGGGTTCTTCTGATAATAAGTAGCTAGACTTCACATCACTCTTCGCAGAAAGTTCACGATACATATCTGCATCTGTGTTCTTCCTTGATGAGTAGGTTGCGAGATACCTCAAGGCCAGAAAACAGGGTTCGAATCAGCGTTTCTTCTATCCCAACTTCAACTAGTTCTTATCTTCTGCAACATGTTAACGCTTTTGCATTGCAGATGTCGGCACTTCGTCATCAGTAGAATATGCATATTTCACATCATCACCAGCAGACTTGGAGGTCACATTTTCGTTCTCGATGTCCTGGATAGTTGTAACTTCTTCGTTTTTCACTTTACATGTTAGTGGTGCATGTTTGTTGTTCACAACTTCTGGCGATCTGTATGGTTCGTACTCGTCATAGTAAATTTCTGCAACATGCGTATTTACTTCTTCACACACACATTCTGCTTTATATGATTAAGATATGTACAAATATATTTTGCCATTATTGACAAATTAGAAGCAACATACGTTTTCATAAGACCATGGAAAACAGATTCTTTCATAATGAATCTATTCTCATTTGGTGAACTTGAACATATACAGGTGTAGAAGCTTTATATGTACACATTTTTCCATGGTTGTCAGACAACTCACGACATAGTTTTTTCTGATCGAGATTTATTTCGAGTCACACGTTGTCTGGAATGTTTGTTGCTGCTTGATAACATGTGAACTCACGACCACACTTATAACAGCAACGAGTTAAGAGCCTATTTCATCTTATTCAAACATTTTCCAGTTTTCTCATGTTGATGGGCACTGCAACTTTTACTAAAGGTCTTGCCGCAGTAGCAACATGAATATCTTGATGCATGTGAAGAATTGTTTGCAGTGTTCACCCCCAGGTCTGATGTTGCCGATGATGACAGTGCACCAGTATCCAATGCAGCAGGTACCTGGCCTTCACACGTTTTGGATGCGGACAATACACTACTTTACTTAGCTGGCACAGTAGTGAGTTCATCACACTTTGAAAGATATCTTTTTAAGTTATAACATTGTTCAAATTGTGAATTGCACTGTTAGCATGTTAAGGTAGATTGCTTCATGTTAATAGAACAACCAGTCTCATGTCGACTGGCATGGCAGCTTTTAGAAAATGACTTCTTGCAGAAACAGCACAAATGGCTTTCTGGTGTATTTTCCAATTCTTCGCTCGAGATGTTGTTTACTCTTCGAAATCAATTTCAATTGCTATATATATATGCACATACACTCATATTTCGTCATTGGGATTTTATATTTTTTTTATGCATTCTGTAAATATAAATTTCACCTAGGTGTTGTATCTATTTTACTACACCGCCATGCAGCTGCAAGTTTTTTTTCATTTCACACATTCACATATACAGTGGAACCCCTGTATTACATCCTCTAATTGTACACTTTCCTTCATTTTTGCGACTTTTTTTCCCCCAGTGTTTTACATATCTCATGCTGCCGTGCGTCGCTACTTTTACTAAAGATCTTACCACAATAGCAACATTGTTTCCTCCACATGGGTGAAGGATTATGTACATGGGTTGTATGAAGGTCGGAAGTTGGTGATGTAGGTGTACAAATACTCGATAAAGCAGGCACCTGATCGTCACAGTTTTGTTGCTTAGCAGGTAGAGGATCAAGGTCTTTGCACTTTTTCATATGTATGTTTAAACAGTCTGTATAAGTGAACAAACATTGACACTCATTACGTCGATAGCCTGTGCGACATGTATTCATCTTCCATTTATGCTTTATATGTCTTTCACATTGCACGTATATGCAAATGTAATGTTAAAGCAGTTGTATGGATGTCTAGAAAATGTGACTAATCCAGCCATTGTTTTCACAGTTGGATACGATGCCTTTAATGATGTAGACAGTTCGAATTTTTCTTTCGCAGTTATCTCCTTATTAAAAGCATGCTTAAATATCATCAAATACTCATTGTCATGTGCAGGAAGGAGAGCTTTGCATGTTGCAATATGTCTTTTTAAACTACCACTCCCTCGAAAATATGATTTACACTTTTCACATTATAAGATAAAATGCTTCATATTTTGTGGACAACCAGTCTCGTGTCGACAAGCATTGCATATTTTAGAAAAGGTCTTCTTGCAGTAGGGACACACATAAATTTCGCGAATATTTTCCATCGACGAAGAAGAGCACATTCTCCCCATAGCCACTGTTCACTTTTAGAAGTCTGAATAGCAACTGTGTCGGCCATCATTATATATATATANTATATTGCTGGTTTAACTATACTTTGTGATACATTTCTATCGACCTCGCATCCCATACCCTGAACTGGAGACACTTCTACCAAGCATGTGTAATGTAAAACACTGAGAAAATCCATTTGCCTCACTCACAAGAGCAGGAACCATGACAACTAAATACAATGCCTAGCTAAATTTTTGTTTACAGAATGTATAAAAAAAGCTTATATTCCACTGTTGAAATATGAAGATATGTGCACATATATAGCATGTGAAATTGGCGGAATCGTCTTTGTTGTTATTATATTTTAGAAAAGTGAACATCATCTCGAGCGAAGATGGAAAATACTCCAAAAAGCCATCTGTGCTGTTTCTGCAAGAAGTCATTTTCTAAAAGCTGCCATGCCAGTCGACATGAGACTGGTTGTTCTATTAGCATGAAGCAATCTACCTTAACATGCTAATAGCGCAATTCACAATTTGGACGATGTGATAACTTAAAATACATCTTGCAAAGTGTAATGGACTCTCTCCCATGCCAGCTAAGCAATGTAGTGTATTGTCTGCACCCAAAACGTGTGAAGGCCAGGCACCTGCTGCATTGGATACTGGTGCACTGTCATCATCGGCAACATCAGACCTGGGGGTGAACACTGCAAACAATTCTTCACATGCATCAAGATATTCATGTTGCTACTGCGGCAAGACCTTTAGTAAAAGCTGCAGTGCCCATCAACATGAGAAAACTGGAAAATGTTTGAATAAGATGAAATAGACTCTTAACTCGTTGCTGTTATAAGTGTGGTCGTGAGTTCACATGTTATCAAGCAGCAACAAACATTTCAGACAACGTGTGACTCGAAATAAATCTCCATCAGGAAAAACTATGTCGTGAGTTGTCTGACAACCATGGAAAAATGTGTACATATAAAGCTCCTACACCTGTATATGTTGCAAGCTTACCAAATGAGAATAGATTCATTATGAAAGAATCTGTTTTCCGAGGTGTTATGAAAGTGCACGCTGCATCTAATTCGTCAGGCATGGCAGAATATATTTGTACATATCTTAACCATATAAAGCAGAATATTATAGATCAACTAACACATGAGATTGAAAAAGAAGGTGCTCTAAAATAAAATATGTTGTTGGAATGTAAATATACCAAACCAGAACCACATGAAAATTAATTTAGTGAGAGCCTTCAAGACTTCGAATGTTCCTCTGTATAACACGTACGAAATCTAAGACAGTGTTGAAGCTAGTTCAGAAGATTTGCCACGAGCAAGAAGAATACATGGGAAAGGGTTTCGGTTGGACATTATATACGATAGATCTGCTACTGTTGAGAACAAATTCACTTAGGCCACTTAGCAAATAGGTGCATACGTATTTCCCTCTACCCCACTACATAAAATTACAACATAGCTTTGTCTTCGACTGGCAGATTGGAGGTATAAATTACAGCAACCGCAGAAATTCGCACAGTTGTTAAACTGACATGTGTGTCACCGGTACTGCGTGAAGGTGGCAGTGAGACGTGAGCAGTGAGGCGTCAGCACTGCGTAGAAGTACAAGTGTTTGAGTTCACATATGCTTGAAGATGATGAAAACCACTGAGTGTGTGCAATTGCGTATGTCCTGCAAGATTACATGCAAAATATCAACGAGTGTTCAACAACATGGAAAACAATGCAGTTACTCTGGCAAGGCCTACACTAAAAGTTGCAATGCACGTCGCCATGAACAGAGCGAATGTTCAAAGAAACCTACCTCCAGAATACTAACATGCGATATGTGTGGTGCAACATTTGGTAGAAGTGATAATATAAAGAGACATACTGGTACACGTAAAGGTAATGCACCTATGCTTGCTACGAGACAGCATGTATTGAACTTATTGGTGCAAGACAAGGCTTTAGCTANAGCCTATTGAACTTATTGGTGCAAGACAAGGCTTTAGCTAGCCTTCCTGCTGATTCGTCGTGTAAACTAACGATGGTTCGAGCGCCCATATTGTTACCCGAACAGTGTGTGAAGACGGAAATACGGGTATTGCAGACATGCATTATGGAAAGTGCGAGCCATACGGACCTTCAAAAGTTGTGAACAATAAACACGCACCGCCAACATGTAAAGTAAAAAACGAAGTTGTTACAACTAACCAGAACGTCGAGAACGAAAATGTCACCTCCAAGACTGCCGACGATGATGCTAAATATGAATATTCTACTGATGATGAAGTGTTGACATCTGCAAAAAAAAAGGAATAAATGTGGTGTTGTAGATAATGCCTACTTGGAGTTGAGGCAGAATAAACATAGATTCGAACCCTGTACTCTAGCCCAGAGGTATCTCACAACCTACTCATCAGGGAATAACATACATGCAGAGATGTATCGTGATCCTTCTGCGAAGAGTGACCTGAAGTCTAACTGCTTATTTTCTGAAGACCTCAATAAGATAATTGATAGACTGTGGGTGTTGGTTCCATTGCAAAGAAGAGGTTAACATTTCTTTCAGTGAAGAGAAAAAAAATCGATTATTGATGAATTCAGAGCTAAAGGTTTTATTGAATTACATCATGTTTTTGTAATATTTTCAGAATAAGAATAAATACAAAAAATAAAAAAAATAATTTGTTTTAATTTTTTAAATTTCTACGATCTAGGAATAATCGCCTGGCAGGCTGCAAGTATTGAAATGAACATACTGAGTATGGTTATGTACAAAAATATTTTGTTGGCGATATAGTTCATTGTGATTTGTGCATGAGGTGCTCGATAGTTAAATATGTAGATATTACACACAGAAGTCTTAAATTACATGTCATGATGTATTTTTACCTGTAAAATGATTGGACTCTCTAGGGGATTGACCCTACGATACCTTATTTTCAAGGATGGCCAACTGGCTCCAGCACTATGAGTGTACATATTTTCTATAAAAAATTTCAACAACATATGTAAAAAGTAAGTAAGTTTTGTCAAGAGTGGTGTAATTACAATACTTGTAATTGCCGAGTTGCTTTCTTGGTTGGTAATGTATACCATGCACGGAAAGGCAGGACGGTCATTGTGGTCTGTGCTTCTGTTGAGTTGATGCCTTACAGGTTCTCACGATGTTAGTTGATCGTGCGAAGTCGGCCGGGTCGGATGTGTTCCGCTGCTAGTGATGTGAGTGTTGGTTGTTCACTAAATGTGAGGGTTTCGTTTCAGTCGGTTCGTAAGGAAGTCGTTTGCTTTTCTGTTGTACTGGTCAGGACGGTCTGGTATTTTATAGTGATGATGTACAGCGCACGATGCTCGCGCAATATACGTAGGTTGTTAAATGTCTATAACTATTTGTATTATAAATATTTTTTATATCCGTTTGTATCAGCGCGTAGCAGTGATGTCTGTCTTGCGCGACTAATGGTTTAAATGTATGTTGTTTTGTGGCAAGCAAAGGAAAACAGTTTTATAAGTCGTGTAATGCGTATCGAACTAGTCTTTTTGCGGTTGTTCCTTGTGATCATTCGTTCTTTCTCATGTCGACGTGCATTCTAGCTTTTACTAAACTTCTTGGCGTGATAGCAACACTGATATCACTATTATGGACTGTAGCTCTATCAGGTTTTTTATAAGTGCGCATAGGGCATTCTTGACACTTGCTACCTTTTTCGTTTTCGGTGGTGATGCCTATGTTTTGAATTTGGTTGGTGACTATTTTAAACGGTTCGAAAATTACGGGCAATTATGCTTATAAGTGTGCTTAGGACATAAATGACCCTGCAGTCATTTTCGTTGTCGGGGTGATGTATGTTATGAAATTTATGTCTGTATCTTACACGGTGCGGAAATTACAGTCAACTATGCTTATAAGTGTGCTTGGGCCTTAGTTTTCCTGTAGTCATATTCGCTGTCGGGGGTGATGTCTACGGTACGAATTTGGTGACTTTATCTTAAACTGCTCGGAAATTACAGCCAACTATGCTTATAAGTAAGAGAAAACCGAGGTGGAATGATAGAGCATGAGACTCGTCCCTGCCAAGACGACATGTGAAAGAATACCAGATGTAATTTGAAAAACCCAAGAGGGAATGACAGAGCATGATGAGAGAAGCTACATGGCGGTGCAATGAACTCGAACATTCTTCAGGCAAGATTGATGGTGCTGGCATGGAATGATAGAGCGTGAATGTTAGGGCCTTGCTTTGTGCCAGGATGCCAGGTGAAAGGAAATCAGAAGGAATATGAGAAATCCGAAGTGGAATGACAGAGCATGTTTAGAGAAGTTACATGGTGGGGCAATGAACTCGAACATTCTTCAGGTAAGTTGGATGGTGCTGGCATGGAATGATAGAATGTAAATGCCATGGTAACCCCTCCATTCCTTAACCTCTCATTCTCCAAAAAGGAGTCACTTAGCCACATTCTGGAGTCAGCGACGGAAATTGTGCAAAAGTTAGCCGAATTGTGCAATACACATATTTTGAGGGAAATTCGGGAATTTTTTAGACATTCTGTAGATTTTAGCAGTTTTTGAGGGAAAAAAGGGAAATTTCGAGGGGGAAAAGATAAAAAATTGCCTCGTGACGTTATCCAAGATGATCGTGGTTGGTCTCCTCGTCCCCATCCCCCACCCCTGGCGCCGAATGCCAATTTTCTAACTACTGTCGGCCGTTTTCTTTCCACTTTCGTTCATAAAGACACATTGTAGACCAGTCTTTGTACAACGACAGTCATGAGTCATTCGAAAGACCATCATGGAGACATTGAGTTACAGAATACCATTTCTCCTCGTAAAGATAGTTAAGCGGCAAATGTCTTTATATAAAGACAGCAAAAATTTAGAGATTAGGTCCCCAGAAAGTTTTTGCAATAGCCGGCAACCGCCGATCCTTCCAGTAGGAGGAGAAGGAGGAGGTGGTGATGCCAGTTCAGGTCAGCTGTTAATCATTCCCCACCCCCTCCAACTTGTAGGCGTAGCGGGTCCTCCTTGGGTTAAAGCGGTTTTCAGGAGAGNTAGGGGGGTCAGCACATAACATTATTTTTGCCAGTAGGCCAGTAATTTTGCCTCTAATTGTTTATATCTTAATTTTCAAAAGATGAGTCCTTTTATAATAATAAAAAAATTATTACCAATTTGAATTTATTATAATTGCTATAAAATTGGCTAAAGGAAGTATAAAAGCATTTCCAAGCATTAAACAGATTTTGTTTACATGAATAGCTTTCTAGCCTCAAATCCTATACACGTCGATTTTGATAGCCGTATTGGCAGAAAAGCGGGCCAATGTTGAAATACGGGGGCTAGTTCTGCGCAGCCAGCGAGATAGCTCTACCCCATATTCACTCTGCGGGTTAAACAGGCTAGGTTCTTCAGGCCAGGCGCATTTTGCTCCGCATTTTAAGTAACGCGAAGTGAAGTACTGTATGTGATACGGGTTCCTGTTAGCCTGTTTGCGTTTACTAAGTGAAGTTAATAGTAAATCTTAATAACGTGAACTTCTCGCCAAACCCTTTTAATGGAAAACTTACAGTATGTTATTTTTAGTATAGTATTATCTTGGTATGTTGCACTACNTCTCGCCAAACCCTTTTAATGGAAAACTTACAGTATGTTATTTTTAGTATAGTATTATCTTGGTATGTTGCACTACCGCCCATGTGTTTCTTCACTTAATGTGTTGAACTACGTGATCATTATTTGCAGTTCAGACGTCTTAACAATTTAAAATTCTTATTTGACATTTCGTGAAGTAGTTTTCCATACCTAAGTGTGTTCCACTTTCTTCCAACAGCTGTAGTAGATCAAGGACTCTTAACACACTTGCAGTTAACATTGAGCAACCGTCTTATATTTGCCATAGATTACGCGCCGTTTTTATAAGAANACTCTTAACACACTTGCAGTTAACATTGAGCAACCGTCTTATATTTGCCATAGATTACGCGCCGTTTTTATAAGAAATTGTGATATGTCACGACGCATGACTGTTTTGAAGCTAACCCTTTGTTGGATAAATTAACCTAGTTAGAAACGTGACATTTCTACTTTCTTGCGTATCTCGTCGGTGCGGTGGTAAGTATCACCGGGCCATTAAACCCCGGAGAATTATGCGAGAACATAGTTACTTGATTCAAATATTTGCCGAGGCTCCTTCACGAGTACTTGTCTTGAACAAGTTTACAAGAGCCAGGTTTTCGATGCTAAAAGATTTGCGCTAGAACGATACTTACAGTTTTTCTAGTTTACTTACTAAATTTGTTGAGGTGGTTTTGCGTCGTCAGGGTATTGCAGAACCGTAGGGCACCGCCCACTTGTATGATGCACAGCCGACAAGTTAAAAAAAATCTGCACGTTTCCGCAGCTTGTTTTCATGACTCGCACTTCAGACCATTGTGGAATGTTATTTTCAGGGCGCCTTGGGCATCGCAAACAGAGTTTGAAAACCCCTCAGTTTTTTAAAGGCAAACTTTACATTGTTTTATTAAAAACAATATAGCTGAATACATGCAGAATAAGGACTGGTCACAGTACTGAACAGTAGTAGGAAATGAAGAGAACTGGCGCACCTGGCTGCTGGTTGCAGAACCGCGGCAGTCTTCTTGGATTCACCCTTTTCACTCGGAATTTCGAGTTCATTGCTCACCCATTTTGTGCATGTGTGTTGGTTTACTCGTCACCTGTAGGGGCGCGCTATAATTGGGGTGTATAGTTCAAATGGTGGCCGCCAGGAGCGCTAAGAATTATTTTTTAGATGGTAGTCCTTTCGGAACTAAAAAAAATGCCAGAGGCGTGCGGGATCGTTCTAGCACCCTTGGGGTCGGCAGTCGAGCATCTTGCCCACAAGACCACTACGACATCTAGGAAAGTAGCTTAGGGCATTCCTAATATGTGTGCGCAGTGCGACTCTAGGCTAGCGTGCATGGACAGGCTTCGCTCCGTGTCGCGGAGGTGGAATGACAGAGCATGAGACTCGTCCCCACCAGGATGCTAGGGGAAAGGATACCTGAAGGAATATAATAAAACCAAGTTAGAATGATAGAGCACGAGACTCGTACCCACCATTACATTAGGTGAAAGGAACCTATAAGGAATATGAGAAAACCAAAGTGTAATGACAGCATGAGATTCATTCCCGCCAGGATGCCAGGTGAAAGGAGACCAGAAGTATGAGAAAACCAAGGTGGAATGACATATCATGAGAGAAGTTGCATGACGGGGCAATGAACTCGAACTTTCTTCAGGTAAGATGGATGGTGCTGGCATGGATTGATAGCACGGAGAAAACCCTCCACACAGAATGGAAGAGTGTGAAGGTGGGACATCCGGTAGGAAGTAATGAGAGAGCATGATAAAATAAAGGATATCGGGAGGGCTCTGAGAAAACTCTCCATATGGAATGCAAGAGCATGAAGTAGGGACATCCAAGATGGCGTGCGGTTGGCCAGAAATTATAGAGCGGGAGGGGAAATAAAACACGTCCGACGTCGGCAAGGGCTGACAGAGCAGGAGGTTGTTTCGTGACATCATCCAAGATGGCGGTCGGCTCGTCCCCGCCAGGATGCCACGTGACGCAGAATATACTATTTATAACTTCCTTTCGGTCCTATTTTTTGCCACACTGCATTCAGTTGTCTTGACCGTTGGCCTTGGGGTGGTGTTCTGGAGTGTGTGCATTTGTGGCGTTTCAAACCAGTTTTTGAAGAGCTCCTCGTGGAATATCATGACAATAATAATTTACAAAACATGGAAATTTTTATGGACGTTAGTTGTTGGTGTGGTTGTATTTTTACAATATTTTGTCTCGTGTATTTCAATTATATATTACTAGTACTACACAAATATTTTCTAGCCAGAAAATCCAATTTGTATAATAATAGTCATTAATTTATGTACATATTTCGCGACTGCTTGTTAACGTTCCTTTAAATAAATGATTTCGTGAATACAATTTCGTTGAAATACTTCTTAATCAAAGTGTGCCTGAGATTGTTGCGTGTACATACCAGGACATTTATATCTAAAGTATCAAACTAATACGTCTTAAGTTTACTGTAAAAATTACCAACGCGACTACATTGAACCCTTGTGTTTTAAACTACAAATATTCCCAACCGAAATAGTTTTTGACGTTTCATTACATTGGCTACATGAAGATAACGAATGCATTTAGTTAATGTTTGCAGTAAGATCCTAGCTTATAATAAAACGATAAAAAATAATATTTTTACTAGTTTCAGGAATTGTGACTTAACCTCCTGGATAGTTTTAACCAGGTAGATAGAATAGTATGTAAATTTACGTGTATTTATAAATTCGATACATTGACAGCGATAATCAAGATTTTAATGGTTAAAACAAATTTATGGCGCATCTTCAAATGTAAATACAAACATATGACACAAAAGTATGACACTTTTGTTGCGGTCAAAATTTTGTTGCGGATATTGCACAGTAATTGTCAGATGGAATTTGATATTCTCATTAATTTGTGGTTTATGACGGTGTGCTGAAGCATTGCACTAGCCGTCATTACTGTAGATACAACATGCACCGAAAAAAAATATTTTGTGGCAGCCACGAAATGTTTTGTTGGTATTCACCTATTTTCTTTTCGTGGTGAAAACAAAATTATTTAGTTGTTGCCACTAAACTTTTGTGGCCACTATAAATAAATTATTTTGTGATTACTACAAAAAAGTTAGCAAGGTGATTTTCCTACAAAATATTTTTATCCGTGTAAGTATTAAGTTTTTTTTTTTTAAGAAAAAAAAAACTTTTTTCCTTTATTTAACATAGCCATGAATCGTCTCACTTCAAGCTTTAATATAATGCAGTTCGATGCCGTGTTTGCTCCGTCCCATGCTTGCAAAAGTACGCGATAAAACATTGGGCGACATTAAATACTATTTAGGTTTCGTATGTGCTGCATATGTTGCAACTTATTATTTTTAATGGGGATAATACGAATGTTTGCTATACAGATAAGGCGGATATTATGTACACTCTTTTGATCTAAATGGTGGCACGTAAATAGATTTCATTTACGTAAAAAAAAAAAAAAACCATTAATAAATTGCGGTATCTTTTAAACACGTCTTTCCCTTACTAACACGCTACACCAGTACTCCAGACCTCGTTATTCTGTTTTCAGAACTTTCACGTCCTCGCACGTTATCCATAATGATAAAAACACAACTGAAGATACGATAGTGCCGCTAATTTCTAACAACTGATAAGTCTTTTAATCACGCGCGGCTGTATAAAAAACTGTCTGTATAGTTGTCTAAACACCGAAATTGTTCTTGCACAGACGTACGAAATGAAACATTTTAAAATATTTATTTCATAATACTCCGGTACAGTAATGAAACAGTTTTGTAAATGCTACATGCCGTATAGATCTTTGCATGCAAACTTCAACACAGTTAATAATGGCTTAACTGTTTGTGTAACATTAAAATAAGTTCATAAATGGTAATTGCATAAATTTTGCCTTTACATTGACTGAGTGGAGGACTTATATTAATGATGGCTATGTATATGAAAGTAGTTGTGTTATATAAATTTTCGTTAAAATTCGGTTTAGTGTATTTAATTTTGTATCCACTAGAATTGGTTTCTTTTTGCTCTACACGTGAATAAGAACTGGCGTATTAACATAGTATTGTTACAAGACGCCAGCGGGGCGTATCCAAGTTCTTGGGGGGTGGAGGTCTTAATAAATATACTTAAAAGAACGAAATTTGTTTTTTGACATATTCATACAGGTATTATTTACAACTTCAAACTATTCTCTCTGCACTATTACTACCGTTATTCTTAGTGAGCGCAATATTTAATGTCTATCTCAATTGTAATTCAAGTCCTTATCAATGTCTCAGTATTGGTCACAGTCACTTAATTCATACTAATTATTTGCACATAGTCAATCTGTCCCTCGACATCATTCCAAATTCCAATGTCTGTCACTCATGCATTCAGTTCAGTAGTGTCCCGCCCGCCAGTCTCTCTCTCCACTGCACCGATGCTCGCAGTCCGCAGACTTCACTCCAGCTGGTTGTCTTGCCGCCCCTAGACGCTCTGCTGGCTCGTCGCTTCGTTGCATTCGCACACCTGGCGCTTTAGAGTCCCACAGTCTTCCACGCTCTAAAATGTCGGTTCGGAGGCCCGTCACAGCTTAATTAGTCTCGCTGGCTCGATCGAGAAGGTTCCTCGCACCCCGAGTCATGCTGTGGGAGGCTAGGGCAATGTCCAGAACGTTCTTGAAAGGATAACTCCAGAAATTCAATCCGCGGAAGGTCAAGAGCGTGCGAGACCTGATGGGCATGTCTCGCACACGTGGTGGTTCGCCTTTGTAAATCGCCGCCCGCTTGTCTTACTAATACTGTATCCTTGGCACACTGTTTCGCTGGATCGAGTGGGACAGGGCAAAAGAAACGACGCAGGGAAGCAAGCGTGTAATAGTATTAATGCTTCAACCATAGTTACATGTGACAGAACAAATTATACTTCTTATCGCAGTATCGTCCCTAAGGCTCGGCTTAAATTCGTCGTTTTCGTGCCATAATTTCAGTTTCAGAGGTATTATCGGAAATGCTTGATTTTAGATAATTTACAATTTACTAGTTGTTGAATACGTTTGCATCTAATTATCACTGTCTGTTATTTCCTGCTTGCAAAAAGGCAGGAACTTACTGATAAAATATAAATATGTCCTCGACTTTTTGCAACAAGCAGATAACACACAATCTAAATTATGCGCAAATTTATTAAACAACTTGTAAAATGTGAGTTTGCTATAATCGTACAGCGTCAGTAATTACTATGAATACTAAATTATGACGCGAAAATGAAGAATTTCTGCAAACGGGGTGAAGCCGAGCCTTAAGCGTGCACACAGAATGTCGGAAAGTTGCCACAACGTTTTGTTAAATGACAAACATGACTGATACGTCACAACTTAATTATAAGACGGAATTAGGTAGTGTAATTGTTTCCCCTCTGATAAATCGTATAGTTATGATTTCAAAGAGCTTAGAGTCTTTCGCCGGATATCTTCCCCGCAGTATAGCATCCAACATTCCAAAAATATTTTTTCTATATATTTTTTTTGCTTCAAATGGTATTTAGTGATAGCGTAGACATTTACATGCACGGTCGTAGTTTTGTCGCACAATCGCGTGGGCGGCTTCCTAGTTACATTTTTTAAGCCCCCAAGGTCACGCCAGTCTCTTAGGATGCATGCAGCATGTCATGATATTAGACATTTTTAACTTGCTTTCAATGTAATTGAATTCCCCTCAAATTAGATTTTCAGGAATGGTATATTATTACAAGCTATGGAAACCAGCTGATTGAACAACACGTGCAATTTAGTATTCATCTCCATCATCAGGAAACTGTGCAGGCAAGCGCTTAGTGAAGTGTTTTTAGCTTTTTGCATTAATTATGTTTTTTTTTTCTGAATTCACATAGAAGAACAGAAGTAAAAGGTGGCAACCCCCAGGTAAATGATTTTCATTTTTCCTGAGAAAAGCTTATCTGTGATTTAGTTACTCACTTGATTTGTTTACTGCAACACGTGACTACGCGCAAAAAACGAGTTTACAGATTATTTTTTTTAATTAGGAAGGCCTTTTGAAGTGTTATCGTAGCTCAAATACTTAATTACGTAGGGACTTTTGTGGCGAACCGGAAGTTTAAATTTGCAACGTTACATAGTTCTGCGTACAACAGCACCTATTCAATACATTAGGCTCCGAACTACCTGGAAAGTCACTCGGTACTCGTTAATTTTGAGTAATGCCGGGATATTTGTGCAATGGCTCGATTACTTCTAATTGCGTTTATACATTGGTTATTTTGTTCGGACCTTTCGCTTACGTAATTGGTTGGCAACTGTCGAAAAATACGTGCTCAAATTGTTCTGTGTAGGGACATCTGAACAATAGACACTGCAGGCGCGGTGACGTATTTGCTCAGGATAGTATGATTCAGAGATAGAATATCACGCTTTTTTTTTGTACAAATATTTAACAACCGTTCAAGGCGAGCATCTTCTAAACACAGATAACGCTTGTGAATGGGCTTGAGTGCATTCATCCGCGGACGTGTAGTGAAGTCAGAAGGCCTTGAAAAGAATGAAGGTCAAATTTTATGATGATCCAGGCCGTGCCCAATAGCAGCTTCAGTAATGACTTTGAAAGTCTGTTGTCGCAGTTTTTCTATAAAAATAAAACAACAATAACCTGTTATATTTGTAGCAAATAAAATTTTATAAGTTTTTTTTAATGATACTGATTATTAACAGTTAACAAATGCGTATAGTGTTTCTCTGCAATAACCAAGAAATTCTCGCCCGTTTTTTCCTACAAAACGAATCAAATTCTAGGATACTATCCTCTAGTTATATTTACATAGGTTTTTTTTTCAGCTAACTGAAAATAATGCACAAATAAGGAGTTCCCGATTTTTCGTCAGTGTTTCTTACAACTCAATTCAAAATATAATACTACAATTAAAAAGGAAGCTAGGTTTTCTTAAATGTAAGATAAATAAATCTGTAGTGATCCCTTTACGAAAACCACTCTCTAATTCTGGACGGGACTAGATGCTACACTCATTGAAGCATACATGCAAAGTGGTTATGGATTTATGTATGTTTGTACTGTATATGTATTTGTGTGTATATATATATATGCAGTTATTTATATAACAAGAAAGTTAGTATAGCTTGGTATATTTGTAATCAAATTTTGTTATATTTTTTCAAACATTCTTATTATTTAACGTTAACACGTGTACACTGCATCTTTATAATAATGAAACAAAAAAATATGCACGCCGCTTGCGTGTGCACTTCATTGTGTATGATACCAAGTTCCGTCCATAATGAGAGGGTGGTTTTCGTATAAGGATCATTACAGATATTAAATCGATATGTATGTCTCGAAATAAAGAAAACCTATCATCTTTTTAGTCTGGTTTTTATATTATGAATTGAGTTGTAAGAAATATGAATGCAAATTAGGAAACTCCCTATTTTAGCAGTAATTTTAGTCCGCTAAAAAAGTTCGTAAATATTGCTGCAGTACAGTACTGCACCATTGAATTTCATTCGTTTTGTACGAAATTGCTGATAAATGTCCAGTTTTATCTCGGGAAATCTTATCAGTTTAAGGTAAACAGTAAAAAGAATAAAACTCATCGAAAACTTTTATTTCTTTATTTACTTATTTTGTGTTGCCATTGGTTCTACCGCTGATGAAAGGTTGAAGGGTTTAGAAGTAGGACACTGGCCACTTGAGATACGACACCGTCGCAGTAGCAAGCACTTCATGTAGGCTGGGGGTTATCGACCAGACTTTCACGTGAGTCGAATCGTGTTCTACCTGTGCATTTCGATTAGCGGTCATCGCGTTTATGGCTCACGGCGCTACATACGGCAGTATAGTCCATACTGTATAAGAAGGCCACTTTCTGACAGTTCTGCGAAAGTAGCGCCACTGTTTACGTCTGACTACATCTGACTATGTATCCTTCCGCCATCAGCTGGAGACCTGCGACACATGTGATGTATTGCATGCGACTGGTGTAACACAAATGCGGTGCGGAATTGCTCAGAAGCCGCCCAGTAGTCTCGCCATAAAAAAAACATAAATTTAATGATTTTATAAACTATTTTAATACGCCACAAACCATATTCATAATACTGAAATGCCAATTTCGGATATGTGCGTTCTGTAACTTACCAGTTTTGGAGGTAAGTTACACTTACGCTGAATTGTAGTTCTTCGATGAACTGAAATTGATCGTGCACTGTAGAAAGCAAGCCTGCAATACAAAACAATTGCACGGACAAGAACGTGTACGTGACTCAATCGAGGTAATAATACTAAAACAACCACAATCATAAAGACAAACGGAATTCCTGATAACTAGGTATTTCGATAAACATGATGATAAATGAAAATGTAAAAATCGTAAAACCTCAGAGGAAAAGGTCTGCTTTTCCTACTGCATTGAAATAATCGGTGGGCCTTCCGACAAATCGCAAGAGGACTTGGCAGCGTTGCCGTCCAGTGTCCACTCCATCGAACAAGGCGTAGAGTCGACTCGACACTCAACTAAATAGCACAGCCTCGTCCTTGATGCAGGAGTGCTCTTCGTGGCGCGGCGCCCCTCCTCCTGGTAGTAGTACAGTGTTCCGTCATTAGGCGGCGTGTCGTTTGCTCTCGCCTCGCGGCGGGAGTCCCTGCACGCATGCGCGTCGCTCTCTCCGCGGCGGCTGTGTTCGCCAAGACGTCAGTCACGTTTAGGGACGCTGCGATATTATATTCTATCTATTTCTTTCGATATCAATATTGAATAAAAGTATCGATTTCCGATATTATCGGAACAAAATATCGATATCCCAGAATACCGATTGATATTTCCAAATTTACATTAATACATAAAGGTAGACCTACTTAGGATTGTTTCAGTATCGTAAAGTATCGATATTTCATAAGATATTAAAATAAATAAATACATTAAAATAATGATACAAAATGTCGATACTAACCAACATAAAAAATTTCACATTTGTGAGAAATTGTACTTATAAAAATCAAGATATGCACTGTTCATTACAATCAAAATACTGAATTTTTGTACAACAGAAGTCATTAGAATATGTCATATTGTACATCATAATAATTAATTACAAATGCGGCAAAATATTAGAAGANTACAACAGAAGTCATTAGAATATGTCATATTGTACATCATAATAATTAATTACAAATGCGGCAAAATATTAGAAGACATGTACTAATAACAGTATAAATATAGACACCAAAATATCGGATATCGAAAGAAAAGTATCTATATTTACTCATATCAGTAATATCGCAACGTCCCTTATCACGTTCACGCCGTGAAGGCCGGGCTGGCCCGCTCTAGCTGATTCTCGTTTAATTGCAAACACTAAGTTGTCCTTGCCCATAAATGCATACATATGATATATGGCAAGGTAAATATGGCGTGTGTGTGTATGTGTGTGAAGGAGGGGTGGTGGCAGCGAATTATGAAAAATAAAGTTTGTNCAAGGTAAATATGGCGTGTGTGTGTATGTGTGTGAAGGAGGGGTGGTGGCAGCGAATTATGAAAAATAAAGTTTGTTCACAATAAAATCAGCACTTATTAAAATCTAAAAATCATCCTTTGAAAAAAACCATTGACAGTCAACTTAATATATTGTACCGTATACAGCCGGTATACCGGCTACCAGTTAATTTGACAGTGAATTAAGCAACATAGAAGTCTTTACGTATTCAGAGTGTAATATTTAAATTTATGTCAAATAAAGTTGATGTTTTGTTGTACGCATTAAAGTAAGAATTGACATATTAACTCATTTAAGGTCCTTGCGCATGAATAAGTCGTCAGGGCCACGGTTATGTTAATTATACATAAGCCGGAAGTATACAAAATTGACAGAAGAGTATATCTTAAGCACGGCTTTCAAAAGTGCCCAGTTTACTGCGAACAGGTTATAAAGTAAGCACGTTTGAAATGCAGACTCCCAGTTAAGTTCACATAAAATTAAGAAAAATAAGCGTAACACTTGACGAATTGTGAATGTATTGTTAAAATTTATGGCCACTAAAGTTAGTGTTCCATGTTTATACACATTAGAGTACGAATGTGCATATTAGTAACACTGAATAAAGTGATCAGGCCTATGGCCATGTTAACTTAATGTAGGCCTACAGCAGAAGGATGCAGATTGAGCATTAAAGTACGTCCTAAGCAGGGTTTTCGAAAGTACTCAGTCGTGAACAACCCAGAGTTATCGGTCCTAGTTCGCCTCCGTGGTGTAATGATAAATGCGTTACTCTTCATGCGGAGGATCTGGGTTCAATTCCCGGTACTCCTCGTTTTCTTATTTTCTCCTAACGGACTGGGACTCGTGCGGAGTTTGCCCAGCCTTGCGATGACAATGGACAGTCTCGAAGCTGCCAGGACAATCGTGAAGCTGTCAGAATATGAAGAGGTAGCGGTATCTTTCCAGGACACAGGGGTTACTGGCTGAGGGGTGTCCTTTGCACCCACCACGCACCCTCCGTGTACTATGAACAATCGCAGGGCTGTGCAGCAGCACCTGATAGGCGATGCTCGTCTAGGTCAAGTTATCTTAACGTTTTACTAAGTGTGTAATGTTTGTATTGCTGGCGCCTGAGATCGTTTTCTGTTTTTTTTTTTTTTACTCAGTTTGTAGTAAGATTCGGTAGAATAGTACCATTTTGTTTTGCTAACAATTTCGCAGCTTCTTTTGATCGACACAAGGATACAAGTTATACGATCCATGACCGTGCTTCCTTCACATTGTTAGGCCAGTGGTATGGGCATAACGTTTCTTATCCCACATTATGCTGCTTATGTTTCGTAGTTTTAATTTTTTTTATTACTGTAATAATATTGTATGAAAACCTACACGCGGTCTGAGGCAGGGTCACGTAGTGGATGGGAGGAGGTTGGTGCTAATCAGAGCAGACTGCCCTGCTGCTCCCCTGCCCGAAGAACTGTCGCTCTGGCCAGCCTGAGGAATGGAAGATGAAACTAGAAGGCGGTGGAGATGCAGACATCACGCCGGGGCCTGTGATCGAACAGAGGACCTCGGAAGTGAGAGGCCAGTGACTAAGCCTGATCTGAGCCTACCGCGGAGGATTGTAATTATATAATAAATGCTTGTAAATTGTTTTAAATATAAGTAAAACTTAGTTTGTATTTTTTGTATCTGTGTATTAAATCAAGAGTTAGAGTTGTTCTTACTTTGGTTTGACAAAGTATTTATAATTGAAGCTAACTGTAGCCTACATATTTTCGCTATACAAAAATAGTTCATATTATCATTTAACGAACCCGGAGTTAAACTTGTGTGCAGTACACTCCATGCTCTAATGCCGGCTTAAAATGTCGATACAATAAAAATGATGGTACGTCGAATTAGTCGAGTAATTACAGTTACTGTGCCATGCAAGCCATTGAATGAGATAAGAAACATCACGTGTTGACCTTTGGTGACTAACTCACNATTACAGTTACTGTGCCATGCAAGCCATTGAATGAGATAAGAAACATCACGTGTTGACCTTTGGTGACTAACTCACGTGTTTTCACTTAAGGTACAGGATTTCAGTACACTAAATTCTGACCTTGGTGTGGTTAACATATCCGGTGACATTGNATGTTTTCACTTAAGGTACAGGATTTCAGTACACTAAATTCTGACCTTGGTGTGGTTAACATATCCGGTGACATTGGTACTTGACCTTACGTTATCGCCAAAGACTTTTTATATATTTTTTAAAGCGGTCTTTTATGTGCACTCAAGATTCGCGCCAAACTTGTGAAGATGGATGTTTTAATTACCTATCGGCGCTTGTGAAGGCATCATTGAAATTTATTGGTCTCTAAAACGGCCTATCTCTCAGTGGTCCATTTTACGGGGATTCGAAGTAACCTTGACGGGATTCTCTCGTGAAGAGCGATCACAGATTTGCTTATGTGGAGTCCATAAAAAGTCTTCTTTGATAGTTATTTCTTCCTACGTTACCTGCTGGCATAAAATTTGGTCTCCACTGTGAGGGTTGCCAGTTCAACTACCATCCCTTTCGTTCTCATATTTCTTCCCAGTATTTTGGAATGTCGTTCTCATTATATAAAACGCAAACGTTCCGAATAGGAAATTTCGTTTTTGAATTCAAGACTCCAACTATAGTCGTTAGTGACAGAAAATTGGTGCTTAAAAATAACGCGCTTCACACAAGTAGTCCATAAAAATAAATATAGTGTACCAGTGCTGGTTGTATTGACAAACTTTCTAAATGGCGTCCGTAGATATCAATAATCTTTGAAGGGTGGCGTGGATTGAAACACTATGGTTGTGCGGTGACGGAATGCAAGAGAGTGGAAAATGGGAGTATCCATAGGAAACCCACCAGACAACGGCAACGTCCGCCACGTTTCCCGCATTGGAAAATCCTGGCGTGACTCTCCCAGGAATCAAATACGGTTCGCCGTTGTGGGACACTGCGTTACCTTGGCCGCGTAAATACATTCTGGCAGTTTCTACTGCCAGGTTTTTTTCCTGTCTGCTAATGTCCTCTAATCCCGCATGTACTTGGCCTGAGCATGGAGAGGCGTGGCGAGTCCGCTCCAGCCAGGGACACTATTCTCTGATGCTTGTCGTGAGAAGGCGGAAGGCGTGAGCGCCTGCGCGCTGTCTTCACATGTTCACAGACGGTTACGGAGAGCCACAGTTTGGACTTAGCTGATAACGCATAGAAAGTATATATTTCTGCGCATCCCTTACACAAGGCTACATATATTGGCCAGTCAGAAATCACCAACTGAAACGTGACTAAGGCAAACATACGCGTGTGGTAAAAGGAAATGTACAAGAAGATAATATTTACTAAACGTTTCTAATGTTCTTGTGTAATACTGTAGCAATAGGCAGTGACGTCCAATGTATAATACACTGAAGAGCAAAAAANATTCTCGTCAGTCGTCGTTTGTCCCGTTCTTTCGCGATCTTTTTCCGGCCGCAGCGATGTCGGAGATGTGATGTTTCACCGGATTCCCGATATTCACGGCACACTCGTGAAATGGTAGTACGTGAACATCCAAATGTTATCGCTACTTCGGAGATGCCATGTCCCATCTCTCGTGCGCACGACTATAACACCACGTTCAAACTCACTTCTTGATAACCTGCCATNACACCACGTTCAAACTCACTTCTTGATAACCTGCCATTGTAGCAGCAGAAACCGATCTAGCTGCCGACCGCATCGCGTTACTCTGGTTGGTTCCATACCTCTGTTATTTGCATACGCACGCCTGTTACAGTTGTTTTGGCTCTTCACTGTAGATTTCAATAACACTTGTAATTTTATTGAAACTTTACCGTATATAAGTTAAATACACCCACGTGCGACAGCGTGCGTAGCCAAACAAACATAATTTGGTGTGGTTATATATAGCAAAAAATGTATTGTAGAAACGTGATGAAAAACGAAGCGAGTAGTTAGAAATGGACAATTGTAGACCAGGGGCGGGGGGACGAAGGTACTGGCGACGGCCATCTTGGATTCCGTTATATATTTTCTTTTTCTTACTACGGCGGCCATTTTGGCAGCCAGTACCTGTAAAACCGGCCAAATTTTCCAGAAAATGTCCCTCAAAATTTCCCGAATTTCCCTCAAGGAAATATGTCTTGCACAATCCGGCTCACATTTCTCAAGTTTGCACAATGCAGATGGACCCGGCTGAAAATTGTGCAATGTCAGCCGGAATGTGTAATCAGGTATGCGAGGCTCTTGAAAGGGTCTTGGCTCCGATTGGCTATGTGAAAGACTCGAAAGGGCCTCGTCACTGGTTGACTACGCGAGGCTCTCGAAAGCGTCTCGGCTCCGATTGGGTACGCGAGGCTCTCGAAAGGGTTTTGTCACCGATTGACTATGCGAGGCTCTCATTACATACTTATTAACATAGTTAGCTATAATTACCTAACCATTAAAAATAGTCACCATATTCATAACATTGACATCACTACCGACAAGGAAAATTATCGCAGGGTCATTTATGCCATATGCGAACTTATAAGCATAGTTGACTATAATTGCCGAACCATTTAAGATACAGTCACCATATTGATAACATACGCACCGCCTACGTAAACTTATAAGCATAGTTGGCTGTAATTTCAGAACTACAGGTGTGAAGAGTCTAAAATAAAACATACATACACATCGGCCTGCACACACTCATCAATACCCATCACCACCCTTGTCGCATGATAGCTCAAGTGTCTACCAACTCGATCCCCCTTAATGACAACTAGTCTCCCTTAACCGACCAATAACATCCAGCAGACCGGATAACTAAATGTGAAAAAAATATATATATAAATAAACGTCAGCATGGATAACTTATAACAAATTGCGATATGCAAAAAGCAAAATATATGCAAATGTGATACATGCATGATGCGCATAGTTGTAGACACTGTAAAATGCTTATATGATAATATAAACGATCATCATGAGCCCTTCACAAGGGTCGGCAGCTCGAGTCATCGCTAACTTGGGTAACCCTTATCAATCAGCCATAGAATAAAAAAATAAAGTATTTTATAATTGCAATGTTAACAAGCCATACAAAGCCAAGGGTTACATTAAAACACACACATGTTAATATAAATAAGCACTGATGGCTTGATGTGAGGGTGAAAAATTACCATCATGAAGTGTGTGGAAACGATAAGAAGTCAACACTGCTACACTCTGTTGAAAACAGATATAATAAATAATATGTATATTAAAAATAGTTAAGTACCTTTAATTTCATACGTACACTGCAATACCACTTATCAGAACAGATTACGGGGATTGGTGCTGCGCTATTAGGAAGCGGTCCCGCCAGGATGAGTCAGAGAGCGTTTTGCTTGCTTACAGCTGAGAGTACAGGTCCACTGCCCCATGCTACCGGCCCAGTTAACTTAATAATACTTGCACATTATGTCTTGGCGTTTCTGTGTTCTTTTCTATTGCAAATGCTATATCACAGCATTCCTCTTTGCGCGTACTTTCAGATGCAGTTGAAATAAGTGTGTGTTTCCATTCGAAAATCATATGTGGTTTAAGTACTTCTGTACAAACACGTGTTAAGAATCGTCACTTTTCGGTTAATTACTTTGCCCGCGTACGTAATTTGATTTAATGAAAACCTATTTCGTGATATGCAACCGTTCCGGAAATTTTAGAGGTGTCCGCGTTGGGCGGACCATCGGATATAAAATGTATTTATTTGTCGCGTAGATCACATAAATCGCAACAATAACAGTCCCTAGCAATTAAGTGCTACCATCGGCCTAAATATTACTGTTCCTTATTATAGCAACATGCACACTTTAGTACCATATGCAAATTAAAACATGACGTTTTGTTTTATGATTTGAAGTACTTTTTTTAAGAATTACGACGAAAATAATTATTTTATATCAGTAAATAAACAATGAGGCGAGTGAAGCGGTGTCGGGAGTGGAAACTATTTCCTAGAAGTCAGCAGGCGGCGTGACCAGGCAATCCACGACTTGAACCACATAAGCACTGCCGGACGCGCTGTAGGGCAAGGCAGGTAGGTGGTTGTCTTGACGGAGACTACACTTCATTTTGACAATCGTGGAATACGCTTTTCCGCCAGACGGACTGTAGTCTGCAGTCTTGCTCAAAACAACGTGAAATTATCACTCTGGGAATAGAGCCCCAAGCCTGAGGATTTACAGAGGACTATATATATATGGTGGACGCAGTAATAGTGGCTGCTACGAGCACCGACGCGATTGGAGATCTAACCGTCATGCGCGCCCTGGGTTACAGTGACCCGAATTCTGCCTGGTTCACATGCACGCTGTTCCCGTGAGACAGACAGAGCGGGAAGCTGGAACAACCAATCAAAAACCGCCCTAGTTTTCCGCACGAGCCACGCCGAAAAGTTGAGCTCACACTGAAATGTTTTCTTGCGGAAAGAGCAGACTTCGCCAATATTCCCCAGAGATCCACTGTTTCGCAAGTTTTATACCAAGATTGTCATAGATTATCAACGATTTTGAATGTAGGTATGTGTGTTTGTAATTAAAAATGCGAATCCTAATTTTTATATTACTCGGAGATTTATAAAACAAATGCATTTTCGAACTGAACCGACATGCAGCACTAAGCGATACATTTTCGGGGAGTATANGTGAAAATAAACAATAATTGTATTCAACGCTCGTATTAAATTATAGTAGTTTGGAGATGAACCTGTAGGTAGCACTACAATGTATTTCTGGAAGAGTAAAACAAATTTACATTCTCTTGAAAATAATTTATAGTTAACATTCGTACTACAGTGGAATTAATAAAATAAGAGTATAACCATGGCAGCGTCTTGTTTGTTGTCCATCACTGACTTAAGAAAGTTGCTATTGAAAATAACGAACGAACCAGCGTGGTAAACTGGTCTTCCTACCAAACACCAAAAAATGGTAGCACAGGAAATCCGCTAATTGTTTGTGAACAAACATAAGGTTCTGTCCTCTCTGTCTAATAGGCGTGATTGCGCAAAGAACGTCCAGTTCCCTTCATTTGTCTGCAGTTGTGAAAAATGGCAGCGAACAGTTACATTTTTGGTACCAAAATGGTATTGGCCAAAATAACAATAACGGTTGGTAAAACTGATGCTGTTACTAGGAGGATGAGGAGGAACTAGCGCACATTTTAGCCATGAATGCCACAAGAATGAAGTGGTGGGAAATGTTTAACGTACGATAACTAGAAGGTTACCGTCCAGTGTTAATCAGAAAGTATCTCTTGGATAGTAAAACGAAATTCTGTAATTATTTTTTCAGTTATCAATAAATTAAATTAATTGTGTCTTAGAGCTTGCTGGACTGAATTTCGCCTATGTGAATCATTCACAGTTTTAAACAGAATACAAGTTTTCACACAATACCGAGGGAGAACTATCTACATATAAACACGAAGTTTCCGCAATGCGTCCGCTCTCGGACTGCCCAAGGGGCCGCGGTGGTGTAGTGGTTAGACTGATCACCTCCCACCTAGGCGAACCGGGTTCGATTCCCGGCGGGGTCGCTCCCGGGTTTTCGCATGTGGGAATCATGCCGGACGATGCCGCTGGTCGGCGGGTTTTCTCGGAGACCTTCCGTTTCCCCCCGCCCTTGCATTCCGGCGCCGCTCCATACTCACCTCACTTCACCCTCGTCGGCTCTCAAATCTTTCTCCACTCAGACTGCCTAAGAGGCCGCCGGATGATACTGCCGCACGTCTGTAAGAATTTACGTGGCGTCTGTCCGCAGATAAGACAAGGTCATCCATTTTATAAATTGCAAGCAGTCCTGCGTCCAGCTGCAACGTCCAGACTCGACGTCAAGACGCAGTCCTTGTGCGATGCACCTTTACGGTTATCACGTCCTTGCCGATCATAACTTATTTATTTTGCTTCCTACTCCCCCTTCCACTTCAACTTGTGATCCACACACGCACACGGACATAGAGGTCGACTTGCGCGGCTTGGTGTTGAGGGAATAGAAGATTTAGTGCGCACAGCAGCTGCACAGTAACATCGTGCACCAACATTGAACTGCTTTTCTTCCATTAGCACTATCAAAAAACGATGTGGATAGCATTTGAGGTTATAACTTTGATTATGTTAGTAAGTGCTTTGTAACGTTTCTACACATTTTCTGACATTTTTATGTAACTAGAATATACTCGAGTCAGTTTTTTTATTCGTATAAAAGGGCGAGAGTCTTAAATAAACTAACGGAAACACGTTTATCACTTTTCTCCATGTGATTTTGACAGTTCTATTGGCGATGGGCAATTCAATGTTGGGGACATGCACATATGACGAAAATGTAGGTCTACCTAATATTTAGTGTATGTGTCTATGGTCTTGCTGGCGGGAGGACCTGAATCGCTGCGAGCCAGTCGAAGTCTCTCAACGAACACGTCCAAACAGGTTCGGTGGACTGGTGTAGCNGGGGGGGGGGGAATCCTACCGGTAAATGCTTATATTTTAACTGAACCACTGTTTGCGGTACTTAGTGTTGGAAAGGTAGTTCCGTGTCTTAACGCCTTATTAAAATTATTTTTAAAATGGTAATCATCCAAATGGTTCTTTCTTCGTTTTATTTACGCTAGAGTAAGAATTGGCGCCACCGTATCATATTGTTGTTCGATTACTTCCAACTTTTAGAAACTGTTAGGCAGGGTGCGAATTAAATTTTGGTTCAAGGGCGAGGTTTTTTTCAACTCGAGACTTTTGGATATTTGGTATAAACTTTGATATGGCTATGATCAAAGCTAAAATAACGTGCACATCACTTGTAAATATATAAGTTTTTTGTAAGTCATGTATAATAGATAAACTTTACATACAGTAACTCACAGTGAAAGTGGCACACCTAGTACGAACAGACATTAGATGGGAAATTAATATTCCCTCTAAATGAAAATTACTGGTAACCTGGTGTATTTAGTGCATTGCATATCCAGTTTTTAGTGTCTATAAAGATACGTATCATTTCTATTATTATATTGGCATAAAATGGAAAACACTAAAACAACTGCAGATTGAACGCCACCGCCACAGTGAAAGGGGTACACTGCCCAATACATGCGCCCCATTGGACTGCAAGGGGGCTTATTCTAAGTTATACGTAAATTTTTCGTATTCAAGTTTCGAAAGATCTCGAAACGAATAAAATCTTCGAGAAAGGCAATTTCGTATTCTAAGTTATAATTCGTTACAGGCCTCCGAGCCTTCGGCAATGTTCGGGTTTTCGTTAGCGAAAGCAAGATGACAACACTATGCACATGAACTTTAACTGTATTACAAGAGTTTGTTTATAAATTGGGAAAACTTAAGCTTGAAAACATTAATAAACCAAAGCAGTAAAGCTCTTAAAATAATTTGTTTGCTTTTAACGTGTTTTAAATATTAGAATTAAATAAATAATGCATTGTAGGAAAAAGGTATATTTCGTTCGTCAAGAGTGTCAAGTTTGCTGACGACATCGTACTATTTTCTAACTCGGCTGGACGTGTGATGTATTACACATAAATATGCTTTAATTTCGTATGCACTGTGTTGAAATAGACTAGAATGTACGCCGGTAAGAGAGAGCAGACAGAACTTTGGTTGTTACATGCACGAAGATTTTTCTCAATTACCATTTTGCTGTGTTTGCAAGCTATTTACTAACATGCGGTTTCCTTTGTTATTTATAATAGCAAGATTATAAAATAAGCGACGGACAACAATGTAGACGCTGTCGTGTTTCTAGTCAATTGTATTAATATCAATATAATATGAATTTTCACTCAATTATTTTCAAGAGAAAGTAATTCTGTTGTAAACTACCAAGAATTATTTACTGTGTAGCGCTACCTATCGATAAATGTACGAACTACAATGTTTAAAGGAATTTTTTTTGAATAAATCAGTGTTTATGTTCTCGTATTTCATTATAAACAAATGTAATAAAATGATAAATATCCTCACAATAGCCAGACTACATTGCTGCTTACATAATTCACAAATTAAAACAAAAAGGTTAATTAGTGCTTTTAAAATATATATAAAAAAAAAATTGTATTTGTGCAATGCATGAAGGCACATTACTTCACGATTCTCTTCTTTCACAGTTCCAAAAAACATACCTGTTACACACACAACCGCCAAGTTTTTATAATAAAACTCGGTAACGAAAGCCCAAAGGGCTTCGTTATCGTTTTCGAGTTTCTTACCGAACATATTGACGTCAAACGAACACTAGAATGCACTTAAAATAGCTACTTTCGTTAGTAAACGAAAATTCGACTAATCACGAATATTTTTGTCGACAGGAAACGAAACAAATAACTTCGAATAAGCCCCCAGGCGTGCCACTTCGGACTCATACAGTCTGAACCACTCGTACCTTCGTTCTGTGTATGAAGGCAAGTATTGAATTCAAGGAAGCTTTCGTAGATCAACATGATTCTGTAGTCCACGCGAGCGGAGCCGCGGGCACAGTTAGTGTTTATATATAAACTATTTCGTACTAGTAATTACCAACACACACACGCGCCTATTTTCTCTCTGTTATTCATATTACTTATAAATGTAAAATTATGATATATACATAGAATATAAGTTAAAGTTAGATATAACTAAACATATGGTACTTTCTGTTAACACAAATAGAAAACGCTTGAGATACATGACATATGTAGGAGACATGCAGACACGTAATACGTGGGGTGATTTTTCAGAGGTTTGATACAAAAATTGTGAATAAACCGCGAATAGACTATAGTAAAAACCTTCGTCGTACATGGGGACGATTAGTCTCATCAGTCATCATGCATTGCTACTCTTCAGTGTAGTAATCGCTTTTGCTGGCAAGGAAATAATTTTTCTTCCATGAGCCAGTGAGAACATTTTATGAGAGGGGGAATTCCCTGACAACCCCCTTACCCCCCCAAAAAATATTTATTTGCACGCGGCTGTCGGGCTATTATCTGTCCTTACGCCACATGTAAACAAAACGTTAACAACTCTAGAAAAATATCAACGAAAAGGAGAAACCAGCGCACTATATTTCTGCGCTGGACAGACAGTTAGAAATAAATATTCGTGTGTGACACAGAAATGCGCTTTAAGCTGTGTTATCTAAATACCTAAATATGTTTTGTCTGTAAACCTATTTTAATAAAAAGTCCACTTTACAAATATTAATTTTAAAAATAAGTATAATAATATTTTTTGTAGTAATAACAACTTCTTTATAGATATTACCACTACACCTTTTTCTTCTCTGTACAAAACAATAGAACTATCTGCGAGATACCAGCATTTACCTATTGCAAAGGATTATTTCAATACATTCAAATTTTACCCTTGCCTTGTCTTTTCGTTCAATATTGTTGGATGCACACATATCGGCCAGAAAAAAAGTAACGTTTTAAATTACTTATTTATATGACATTCGTGATCACCTTTACCGACGCCATATGATTTTGACAGTTCGAATAGATATAGACTATTCACGGTAAAGTGAGCACTTTTGAAAGTCCTCTCGTTTAGAATAATAGTCAATAAATATATTTTATATTAGCCTTAGACGTTAACTTACGAGTGCGGTTGAATGTACACACCGTTTATTTCTTACTGTACATGGGAATATTTATTTTAAAAAGGTGGTTAAAGGATAAACAATAGCTGAACATCGTCGACATTGGAGACACTTCCGCCCATAGGCCAGGGGTCTTGGGCACAGGTTTGCCTTCCGAGGTGTGTAGTACGTGCGTGCATTACTAGCAACCACAGTTTCTTCTACTTCCTAGCGACAGAGTCACTGCGTGTGTATTCAGATACAGTCGGTCATGCTAGCGGCCTGGGGGTCAATTCACATTCGCGCAGAACCTGTCTTAGCGGGCGTTAAGCCAGCCTTGGAACTGCTGCCCACTTAGGTAACGGGTGTGTTATTTGCAATTGACAAACAAGCGTATTAGCGGGCCGCTAGATATCGTAGTCACTCGGGGCTGCGGCACGCTGCCGAGCGGTTTCCCTGGCGTATGCAAATGAACTGGAATTCCGCCATTTTATGTACATACGCCGGGGTTTATTGTTATAAGCAACCAGTGTTCCCATTTGATTCGTCGTCTTTGGACTGAAATATAAACGAAGGCGCATGTTTCTTTATCTTTGTTGTCAGTGCGAGACACTACAATTCAAACGATACAAAGGTGAATTAAGAATTAAACACTGTGTGTTAAAATACATATTGCTTGAATATAAACTTAATACGTCAAATTTCGCTACATAGTTTGGTTTAATATCAAAAACTCTTCGGCAATGTGGAAACGTACTAACAGAAAGTTCCTGCATGAAGAAAGACACGGAAGGTTGTACAAGTGCTTTCTTTCTTTGCGACTTGCCAAAAATAAGTCAAGAATATGTATATATTTTGAAAAACTCGGCAATGTATTCGGACTTACAAGTAAAAGGGAAAAAGGGAAAATTATTCGGACATTATATATTTTACACACATACACAAACAATAAATATATGAATGAGAAATGACCAATTTTATAACGCAACAGAATTAATCTGATGTTGCTTCTAATCCTGCGTTGTTAAGCCTTGGAGAGCAGTGTCGTTGAAGGTACAGAGGTCCAGCGGTGTCATACACATTGTGTTTCGCTAAGTTAGTAAGAGTATAAAATCCCAGTAAGAGAAAAATTTTACGGTTATAAAGACAATTATAAACTTATATTTATCTTTGAAAATATATTGGATGGAATTTCTAATTCTAGAAAGAGCTCAAAATCAAAGTGAAAGACATAATCACCCTCATATGCGTGGCACCCTCCTCTTGGCTGGTACCCGGAACAAGCCGATTCTCCCCCCTCCTACATCCCAGACAGCTTTTTTAATAAATCCTTGCTCTAGAACATACAGTGGCTCACATTAATATTCGTCCACCGATGATTATCGCAGTTGTATGGCCTTATGCTACATTAGAAATGAAGATAAGCATAAAACATATTGCACAATCATTCTTGTGTGCTTTAAATGAAATACAATAGTAGCCNAGCATAAAACATATTGCACAATCATTCTTGTGTGCTTTAAATGAAATACAATAGTAGCCAATAACTGAAATGAGCAGTGTAAGTTAATGAAACACAATATTTTGTCCTCGCGTGCTTCATAAGTACGCCACTTTAATATTCGGCCAGGTGTGGTTGACGCGTGGCACAGGCACGATGCACATAACATTTGAACAGCGGCAGCTGGTCATTTTTCATCATGCAAACAAGAAATCTCAACGAGAAATTGTGGAGCACTTGAATCTGTCGAGGTCCACTGTCGGAGACATCATAAGAAGGTTTGAGAAGGAAGACAGAATAGATTCGGTACCTCAAAAACGACAGCCAAAGAAACTAAGCGAGAGAGAAGAACGTCTAATAATCAGGAAAATAAAGGAAGGTTCGAAAATTAGAGCTTGCAAACTTACAACGGAGGTACTCAATGAATGCGGAAAGAACGTCCATCCAAAAACCATACGACGAGTTATTAGAAGAGCAGGATATAATAGCAGGGTATCTAGAAAGAAGCCTTTCATTAATGAGGCAAATAAAAGTAATGACTTACGTTCGCAAAAGACCACGCTGACAAAGATGAAAATTGGTGGAATTATGTTATTTTTGCTGATGAGACGAAATTGAATGTCTTTGGTTCAGTAGGCAGGGTAACAGTATGGCGCAAGCCAAATCAGGAGCTAAAACCTGGGAGCATAGAACCTACTGTGAAACACGGTGGAGGTAGTATTATGATCTGGGGCTGTATATCTACAGCAGGTGCTGGAGAGGCTCTACGTGTCGATGTAACAATGAAAAAGGATCACCATCTCAACACCCTGACAGCAAACCTACACAAGAGGGATGATAATCTGTGCATTAGGAACACGTGTAAGTTCTACCAAGATAATGAGCCAAAACAAAAGTCATACATTGTCAAGAGCTGGCTTTTGTATAACTGTCCCAAAGTCATTAACACACCTCCTCAATCACCCAACCTGAATACCATAGAAAATCTGTGGGNCGCCTCCTCAATCACCCAACGTGAATCCCATAGAAAATCTGTGGGATGAACTCAAAAGAAGACTGCGTACTACAACAATTAGGTCCACAAAAGAATTAGAGAAAAGGTTCAAGGAATGATGGAGTAAGATTGGCTCCGAATGTACTAGGAATATAATTGCTAATATGCCACAACGCCTGCGAGAAGTAATTAAACATAATGGCCATGCTACCAGGTACTAAAAAACTGTGTGTTTAGTTTCCAAAGAGGATTATGTTTGTATTTGAATGATGATGGCCGAATATTAAAGTGGCGTACTTATGGAGCATGGGATGACAAAATCATATTGTTTGTTAAGTTGCGTTGCTCATTTCCATTATTGGCTACCGCTATATTTAATTTAAAGCACACAAGAATGATTGTGCAATATGATTTATGTTTATCTTCATTAGTAATGTAACATAAGGCCATGAAACTGCGATAATCATAGGTGGCCGAATATTAATGGGAGTCACTGTAGGTTCCCAACCGGTGAGAATCGTTTGTCCGAGCGTAGCGGAGTTTATGATATTCTGTTAGGTAGGTAGGTGACCGCTACGCTTCGCGCTATGGCAACTTGCAGCCCTCTTATTGTTTCCATGACGTAAATCTGCTCCCGGCAAATGGAAAAGTGAATGGGAATCCTCGTCGCTGTAGTCTGACGTGCCTGCTTTCCGCAAACAGCAGGCGACCAAGTCGCCGAGTTTTTGTTGCATGGAAGTTTTTACCAGCTTTTTAAACTGGACATTTTCATCTCTCTGCTTTTTTTTATCTCCTCGTTCAAAGAACTAATGTGATAGTTTGTGGTAGCCAGGTAAGGTAGGTGGGGCGGAGACAGAGGGAGACAGATAGAGAGAGAGGGAGTGGAAATTTTCATTAAAGAATATCCACATACAACTTGCATCTTAAATTGTGGTGCATAAAAACTGCTGTCTTTTTACGTATCACTTCGCGTTAACACAGTTTTACAGTATAAAAATTACGGTAACGTAGCCTTCCTCTCTTTCAGTCTTTGAAAGACTCACACACGAACACGTTGTGTCATTCCACTGTGGGTGTAAATGTACAAGTTTCAAGGTAAATAAATCACATGTTAAAAGTAACAAGGATGATATTTCCTGTGATTTTTTTTTCAGGTATTTTTATAAATGTAACAGTCAACGACTCGCTACATAGTGGCTGCCCGAAGGATAACTTACTGGAGGAAAGGAAAAACTGCCCCTTCCTCTCCCTTTCCCACAACAAAATACTTCACCACTCCAGAAGTCATTAAAAATGTGTGTACATACGTCTGATATAGTTTGCATGAGGAATGCGAACAAACTGGTTGGAGGGTCGGGGCGGAATGTACACGGAAAATGATACAAAAAACCACCGGAACTGCTTTATTATCTAAGCACCGTTACATCTTGGTGAGCCTTGTCAGCGAAACACTGCTAAAAATTTCCATCATTAAATTAAGAACACGTTTCAGCACGATACGAGCAAACATCTGTGGAGTGGGATCGCGGCTGAAGGAAATACAATCCGAGATATGTTGCATGTCTTCCAACGAATACGATACGGTGCAGCCTGTTCTGTTTCATATTTTTGCCCATTGCGTGCTTTTCTTCAGAATGCGAAAAACTAACTTGCCGCGGCCTCATGGACGCGATGACTAATATCAGTTGATAAATCAAGTTACACTGTGAGACTGTAGGAAACAAATTAGTTAATATTTGACAATTTTAAACCTAAATGTCTGGAAAACAAAAGGAAACCAATTTGAGTGGCTACATCTTCAAATATTACACTTTTAATGAGACGTCAATACATAGGCCTAGTACTGCTTTTCGTAATTCCCTACTCCCTACCGCAGTAAACGATTCAGCTAATGTGCACATTAACATGTATGCAGATACGGGAAAGATATTTTCAAAATGTTGATTCAGATGTGTTCCGTTACCCGTGATGCATCTACATTCTGTATATTGTTTGCGTCATCCCGTAAAAGTGCGATTTTCGGAGTAGTTTTCACACACGCATGCGCGGTAGCCACAACCACGACTGTCTACAGAAGCTTTTTGTAACTCGGATAAGGAAAATTAATACTTACCGAAGAAACCCGAAGTCTCTACGTCCCACAATCTAACATCTTCGGCAGTAATAATAAATAAAATACATTGTATATGTAAACAAAAACTAGCTACATATCGCGTAAGTATACAATAAACAGTCGCGTAGTTTTTCCATTCTGAAATTTTAGAAAAACATGCTTGGTTTTAATGGTGGTGGCACATACTTATTGTCTGTTTTGTGTATTGTTTGTCACGCCTGTTTGTTCTTGCCACTTGTGTGCTCATGAATATTCATATTCACATAAAATCATTTATGAAGTAGTGTTTTAAATTTATAATTATTATTTATATTCTTCCAAATGTATTTGTTGTGTGANGTAGTGTTTTAAATTTATAATTATTATTTATATTCTTCCAAATGTATTTGTTGGGTGAAATAAATGTGAATAAATGAAACGACCACAAATATTGTCAAGAAAATGGAAGCCAGCCCTAAAATAAAAACAAAACCAAGGCAGTTACCATGCACATTGTTTGCCAATATAACAAAGTGAAAATGCGTGTATTCTAACGTTGCCGCCGACCTCCCGTGGCGCAGTCGGCTGGTGTGCTACCGGTGTGCGGTGCGGAAGGTTCTGGGTTCGAATCCTAGGCAAGACATGGGTGTTAGTTTAAGCATTGAGTAAATATATATTTTCTGTCTTATATGAGTTGGCGAGATTTTGATAGTCAGTGAGTGGCAATTTGACATATACTAAACAAACAAAGTGTCATTTACAAAATCCTGTATCAGCTGATGCACGAACGTACAGAAGTCAAAATTACATTGGCTATTCTAAGTGCACTGCCGACGCACATTAGACAAGCAGAAAATACGCGAAAAGAAAGAGTTCCTAGATTAATTAATACATTTTATTTTACGAGGTCACACAATAATGCCTGTTAGTGTTACAAACTAAACTTCGTGATAATGTAGTAATATATAGGTGTTCAAAATGAAATACACAATAAAACGATCTGTGTTCAAATTTAACGCAACTTCAAAAACCCTTTTCACGTCGTATCACGCCTCTCCAACCATGATTTTCATACGTGCTTGATATTAATTCCAAAAGCATACAGAAATATTGCACAATATTGTTGAATTACTTTTTCTAATAATTTGACGAAATATATTTCAAATTCGTGTCGTCCCGAGCCAGTAATAGAAGAAAATTCAAGTTTTAAAAAGACGCTATCTCTTGAGTAATTGAAACAGCTCTCACCTCGCTTATAGGATATTTCCCGAAGCATTACCAGCCAGAGAATAAAGCTTCCATGCTAACAGATTTACATATAGATACCAATAGTTTTATTTTTCCGCGAGCTCTGCATACTTTTTAAAGTAACATATATTTCGTGTACAGCTATTTTGAGTACTAGTAATTTCTATTCGACCAGTAATCGTTCGTTTACGTTAATTATAAACCAAATCGTTCTCCCGGAAATCCATTTCCTTGTTTCCGAAGAAAGTGGGAGTCGCATGAATAGTTTTTAAGCAATTCTAACGTCATTCCAAGTCACATATTTCCAACTCGAATATATTAACTGTAACATTCAGTTACAGTGTTAGTGTGATAATAGCTACAACTACCGTCTCGCAAATGTTAACTCAAATTCACTGTCTCGGACAAATTAAAAAAAGAGTTAGCAAATATTTAATTTTTTGCAGGGTTTTATATTTTTACTTTTATAACCTACTAATTTTTTTTAGACAGATGCCAGTCTAAAATATGTTAACATTTGTTTAGCATTCCAGTGCAATGGCAAGTGGATTAGCTGACAGCGTGTTGATAAAAAATACAGTCTCCACTTGATGCACCAGCTGATGGCGAAAGGATACATAAACGAAAAGTAAAAATTGGCGCTACTTTCGTCGAACTATCAGAATCTGGCCAACTTACATGAGACAGACTATATCTAGAGTGAACTTCCCCAGGTTAAAGTTTCTGACCACTCCAGCAGGTAAGAATCTATTATTGGTATGAACACCACGTAGCGCTAGTCCATTTTCGTGGCGTCTGCGCGGGGAAGTCGGCAGCGTTGCCACTGTGACATATACCCTCTCTCTCACTCATACGCCATCTCTGTCGCTCCCAGACCAAACCCCACAACAGTAGAACGTGTTCTGAATGTCTGCTATACCTACGAAACTGGGGCAGATTAGTTGGCACACACTTGAGTAAATACCCCAGGCCGTATACGTACGTTTACGAAAAGATTACGCGTTCGGTAAAACGTATGTATGCACAAAATGAAACTTAATGTTCGCGTAAGTAACGGGAAACGTTGCAAATTAATAACAAGGTCATAATAAAACAATAAACACACGCTTATAAAATACGCGATAAATGTGGAGTTCGGCAATTATTTACATTATCACATTGATGTTCTGTAGACTGTGTGTAGGTCAGTGGGTTCGTACGCGGGTCTGCGCCATATAATGTTTGGCTTCAGTGTTCAAATCTCCGTCGTGTAGAGAAATTTTTTATGTGATATATTATTGCTGTTTGCAACTTATGTTATTGTTAGAAAACTTTTTTTCCCAGAATCACTTTGTCTAAAAGCAATAATAAGTAAGTAACAGCAACATGTAATCGGCTAGGTACGGTTGTTTGCTAATAAAATCGATTGATTTCGTAAGTAACTAATTTGAGCTGTGTAGTGTGAGTAATGTTAACAGGCACACATAAAAGCCTTCAGTTTAATGTTGTGAGAGTTTTGCCTTCTTTTGGCCTTCTAACCGTTAAAGCTTATTAAATTACGGAAAGCACAAAATTGATTATTATGCTCATTAAAGATGCAAATGTTAATACAGGAGCGTAGTATGAAGGGGGCGGGGATGATATCGGGACATATCCCCACCCACCAAAATGAAATTAAAATATTCAAATATGATATAAAAAAATAATAACTTTTATTTTATTTTTTTTACATATGAGAAATGTGTAATCCCTCTAAAACATGAAATAAGTTTATAGCATTTTGTGGTTCCATATCTGTATATTAGCCCATTGATTATAAATAATATTTTAACCATTAATTTGTAATATTACAACTTCGTATTTTGTCCAAAAATAGAAATATGAAATCTCCCCCCCCNCCCCCCCCTCCACCATGCAAATTCATGGCTTGTCCCTGTTTAAAATAATTTGCTAATGTTTTAATGAGTAGCGTAAATGTTCGTCATACATACATGTGAATAGAGTACCTTGTTTTCCATACATAAGCAGTGCCGTTACTCGTATCATGTTCCTTACATTAATAGTACTCTAGTACTCGTACTAAGAAACCTTGAATCACTGTGGGTTTCGGTGGGGAGCTCTTCGCCATGCCCGACGAGCTCCGGTGGGGTCTTCTCATTGCAGATTGGGATTGCCTCTGCTGCTGCGTGGGCCGAGTCACGGTCCCTGAAATGGGGTGGCAATGCGAATATATAGCCTAGTTCTGCTCAAGTCCATCTCCACCTCCTCGAAAAGTCAAGGCTTGAAACACAGTGGCAACACCGTGGCTGACGGAGTGAGGACAATAATGGGCTAGGGGTAGCCCCGCCAGAGTGCACTGGCGATCAGCCACGGCGAGGTCATGTGCGGCTCTCCAGAGGCTGCATATGTTCCTCGCCTGCGGTGATGAGCCGCGAGCCGAGTGCACACACACCAACTGAGGCCTTCGGATAGATCTCGGGGTGGCGGGGCTCCGCAGAAGAGACTGTCTGGCGTCCTGGAGGAGTTGGGCTTCTCCTGGGTGAAAACTCGGTGTGCATGGAATAGTCGTGGGGACCCAGGGTGGTCAATGTGAAGGCCTGGCCTTTAGCCGTACTGATCGCGGGTTGAACTCTGGGTGGAAACCTGGAGGCGGGTATTTNGTCAATGTGAAGGCCTGGCCTTTAGCCGTACTGATCGCGGGTTGAACTCTGGGTGGAAACCTGGAGGCGGGTATTTGCCTGAAGGGCTGCAACGTTGGCGCTTAGTATCGGGGAGGAAAGGATGGCATTCCCTCCCACCGAACCCCCACTGGACACTGCTGTGCTGGGTTTGGTGATGGACTCTTGTCGCTCAGTATCCCTTGGCGAATAAAAGCGGCGTGTCGTTGGACCAGTTTCGAAAGGTTGATGCTCCCTAATGAAGGGACGCTGGTCTGGTCCGCCTAGTGAGAGGACTCGTTTACGAAGCGCGTTCGTAGAGGTTGGATAAGCCTCGGCCCCATCAAGATGGNTGGTCCGCCTAGTGAGAGGACTCGTTTACGAAGCGCGTTCGTAGAGGTTGGATAAGCCTCGGCCCCATCAAGATGGTGCGTGCAGATTCAACTCTGTACGATGCTGTTGACAGGCGAGGTGGAAACCACGTCCACCCACCGCGATTGGAAGGAACGTAATCTCTTTCTATTGGTCTGCATTCAACTGCAGCCAATTATNTAACCACGTCCACCCACCGCGATTGGAAGGAACGTAATCTCTTTCTATTGGTCTGCATTCAACTGCAGCCAATTATTAAAGCACGGTGGATGCTTTTATAATGTCGGAAATTAAGCAAAAGGGATCTGGCCGGTGTGCATAGCAACATTATTAAGAACTGACTGAAGTGACAAAATACAATGCCTGAATTGGCTTTGTGTGGCTGAACTACAATACTAGCCTGGCGCTGTGCACGCTGAATGTTGGTCTGGAAGTTCTCTCCTGTAATACCCAATGGGATCAGGCACAGTAGGATTGACTGCCCACGCGCTTTACGTAAGATTACAGATGACATGTTATGAGTTCGAGGTCTCAGTGTAGAATATAAAATGGTGTGCTGTGTTACACTCGTGTAACTGTAAACACACACAGCTGCAAGCTTTTCAGACAATTACCACTAATGTACATCATTATTGTAAACATGGCTCTGACAGAGACGACAATTGTATTGTCGCTTTAAAACAAAGATCTGTTAGAGTTGAGCCTTATACGTGATCATCAATGTCCTTTTACCGCAGTATGCACACGGTTTTCTAAGCTTAATGGGATGTACAACATATACGTACTTAGACGAATGTGAACGCTGTATGAGTGTGCATGTCTCGGGAAATGACATACGCACGTACACGGGGAAACGAATGTGTGTACGTCTCGCGCCCTTACAGCCCATAGGCTACTATTTTGAAAAGTGATTTATATGTAGTTCATAATTGTTATTCCTAATATTTATTTTTCTAAAGAGTGGCATGGAGGCATTAACTTTNAGTGATTTATATGTAGTTCATAATTGTTATTCCTAATATTTATTTTTCTAAAGAGTGGCATGGAGGCATTAACTTTCGATAAAAGCCACTGAGAAAAGTTTTTTACGATATAGAAGAGCCGGGATAAACATAACCAGTTTTCTTCGTGATTTGTTATAAACCNCACTGAGAAAAGTTTTTTACGATATAGAAGAGCCGGGATAAACATAACCAGTTTTCTTCGTGATTTGTTATAAACCGGGCGTGACAATGTATTTATAGTTAATATGCAGGACAGTGAGAACACTGCCAAATTTTTGCAGGCATGGATGAGTGTAAAAGTTATACCACATTTCAAAAATAAATTTTTATTTATACCATTATTAGTGTTAAAATAAATTTTACCTCTAGTTTTTACCAGTTTTAATAATACATTATATATAACTGCGTTTGCTGTGTCAAATACTTATTCATTCCTTTCTTGACAAAATGTCTACGATTGATTAATAGCAACACTTTCATTATCAAGCGCTTTTTGGCTACACAGCTCCTAATGGGTTGATAATTTTTAATGTATGCGCNAATAGCAACACTTTCATTATCAAGCGCTTTTTGGCTACACAGCTCCTAATGGGTTGATAATTTTTAATGTATGCGCTTACGTTCTAGCACAGATTCAGTATTTATTTTCCGTCAAAATGCTTGTTCAGAATCTTATCAGCTGGCTAGTTACTGTAATGGATGCAAACAAATATGCCTGAGCCTTACATAGTTCATAGCTCGGCTCACCTCTATGCTTATATACATAAGTGCATTCCTAGGTTTGGACACAGCCAGTAATTACACTTGAATCAACAAATTTAACGTACTGATTATTTGTACGAACGTAGTAGATCACAACCCCAAACTGTAAATACTGAATCGCATTGTATACCCTCGTGCGTCTAACATGTATTTCTCGACTAGTGAACAATTTTTCCTTGTCAGTTTCCTTTCACATAAGAACGGAATGAAAACGCTACTATGATGTATGCCATCATTCATGATTAATATCAAATTTGTAATTGTAAGTGTTAATAGTACTCGTATTTTATCGTGAACACCTAAGATATGGTAAAATAATAAATTATAATTAAAAACAATGACCGTCATATATTTATGATAATNTTATCGTGAACACCTAAGATATGGTAAAATAATAAATTATAATTAAAAACAATGACCGTCATATATTTATGATAATTTATTTTCGCAGAGGTAAATAAAACCAAATAGTAGTTGATATCGCTGCAAATTTCAGTAAATACAGAATTCTACGACAGAAACGAAACACATGCCATGGTCGCCACTAGTAAATGATGAGTTGAGTATTCACATCTGCAACAAAAAAAGCTGATAATGTGACAGGCTCGCTTTAGCAGAACGTGAACGAACACGTNAAATGATGAGTTGAGTATTCACATCTGCAACAAAAAAAGCTGATAATGTGACAGGCTCGCTTTAGCAGAACGTGAACGAACACGTGAGTTAGCAGAGGCCAGGGTAATTACCTACTTTTGCTGGCTGCAGAACTGGCAACACCGCGCGGGTGGCGAAGTATTTTGACTGCTGCGTCGTCTGCTGCCTGCAACTCCCAGTCGAGAAAATTAGCGCTCCTCTGAATCATCTCAAGAACTGACATAAAAACTGGTCAGACTTTTCACTATCCCATGGCCGCTCTATTGTATATCTTTACTCAATGGTTTAAATTACGTCATAATTTAATTTATCAGTTGCTCCTTGATAAACCTTCAGGCATAAAACCGGGGGACGTCAATAAGCCCTTTCAATCAATCTATTTATATAACGTTGGCGATACCGTAGAACCTTCTTCGGTTAACAATATAATAAAATTAGGTTCTTTCGTTATACTATATTTACTTGTATATGCTCCTTGATACTAAGTAATGTGACGTTGGCGAAGTCTACAGGAACATCAGCAAACAGCAGGTAGCGTTATAGAGAATGAGCCCACGAGCAGCAGGTACGAACTGAAGCGAGTCTCTGTGACGGTACTGTACCTGGCTTCGATAAGATAAGTGCGCCCCTTGTGACAGTGCGGGCGAGATATGACGACACCGACCTTGGCGCGTGTTAAGCCGCGTCCAGACATGCGTGCGCGAGCTCGCGGCCGAGACGGCAGCCGCATGGACGTGATCAAGTGCCTTCCACGCCCAATCCTCGATCTCGCCGCAGAGCGCTAATTAGGCCGGTCCACTCGCAAGGTTTTGCATTCCGTTATGACTGCGCAGGCGAAAATATGCTAATAAAATGCAGCAACTATGCTATGTCTACACTGCGCAGTTTTCAACAGTTTTCCCCACCTGTCTTGTGGAATCTGCCATAGAGGAAGTGCTGTCGTTTTTTTTTCTCCCCAGAAAAAAGAATGAATCGTTTCAAGTGCACCCGTTGTCCCGTTGTTCACGTTGGTCCAGACATTTGTTGACGGTTGTGACTACCGCAGTACACTAGTGGTTGCTGACAGGAAAATGTTTTAATTCACCGCCACATTCATTTGTTTAGTTTCTTTTTATCTCTTCAGTACTCACCATACCATCATTTCCTTGATCTCTTTCTACAAATTGTGGATGTTTTTTGAACTCTTGTCTTCGTTTCTCTCTTGTTAAAATCTCCTCTGTACAAGTAAAAAAAAAATTCTTTAATTTGCCTTGGTTTGTATACAAACAACCTTACCCAACATGTAGCGAACAGAAGAAGAAGAAATGCTAGGTGTTGTTATAACTAACTGGTTTCTTCGAGTTAGGTGAAATATGTAACCTCGTGCACGATAGTCAACGTGGGACAAGAGGCAAATTTTGACGCAGCAAATGTCAGAGATAATTTCAAACAATATTTAAATATGAGGGATTTGTTCCATGGCAAGATAAGTTCCTAAGAGAGAGTTTTTTTTTCTTTCGATTTTATTATTATGAATATTTGTATTCTTAATGTATGAAATTGCAATTTGCGAATTTACTCTCACCTGTTCTATTTCTTCTGTGAATGTTGCGGACTTACCATCCATGGTGTTCGTAGACTACCTTGGAGTTTCTGAGTANTTGTTCTATTTCTTCTGTGAATGTTGCGGACTTACCATCCATGGTGTTCGTAGACTACCTTGGAGTTTCTGAGTACCGAAAAAATCAAATAAATCGAACTACCTTGATTATGGGTTTTGTACACATTGTTCGCGGTCCCTGAACGGATTAANCCGAAAAAATCAAATAAATCGAACTACCTTGATTATGGGTTTTGTACACATTGTTCGCGGTCCCTGAACGGATTAAATTTCTTATTTTTGCCAGTTATGTCATGTAAAACGTATCCCAAATATTTTTTGTTATTGTTTTTCTGTTGGCCGTGGTGTGAACTTCTTTGTATTCTTGCATGCGGTTCTTGCCCCGTTCTCCTCGGGTGTGTGAGGCGTGGTGTGGTGCTCAAGGGCATCTCCGCAATTACAAAGATTCCAACGTATCACACGAAAGCTTGACGCTATAAGCCTATCGGAACTCGTGCCACTTCCTGTCCCTAGATATCGAATGTCTTGAGTTATCGTCGCGGGAATGTTTTGGTCATCGCCCTTGGCTCCGTAAGCGCGATTCGGAGTGCGAGGAACCTTCTCCGCCAGGCTAGCTGATCTATATAAGCCGTACAAAAGTCCAGACTCTCGATTCGGAGGTACGCCGCATGCCTCCCAGTCTAGTTTCTGAGAATCTTGTACGGCCTTTAGCGCCAGGTGTGCAATCCAGCGAAGCGACTAGTGGCGGCGACGATGAGACCAGCGAGAGTGAAGTCTGTGGACTGCGAACATCGGTACAGCGGAGAGTGAGACTGGCGAGCGGGACCATTGAACAGTTTCATTAAATATGTGTAAATAATAAGCGCGGATTGACTGTAGCAAGTATAAATGCAGTGGTAAAGACGTTAATTAGTATTGAGATTGACATTAATTAATGCACATAAACAATACGTACATTAAAATACGACATTTAGTTATTTTTATTACGACCTTCATCCCTGACGAACTCGGATACGCCCTTGGCGATTTGTAAAAGTATATTTGCATTAAATCCTCATAGGCCAGGCCTGACTGTTTTTGTCATTGCCACACCTTTTACCCGACACACACACACACACACGGTGAGCTCTTGTATAGTTCCGTGAACTTTATTAGAAATTCACGTGAGCTCTCTCGTTGATACCGTTCTGAACAATGTGAAAACAAAATGTTCCCAACACCGTGATCATTGTTGTGACACAATTACTGTAGGCCACGTCACGANCTGAACAATGTGAAAACAAAATGTTCCCAACACCGTGATCATTGTTGTGACACAATTACTGTAGGCCACGTCACGATAAAAGAGGAAACTTCCACACGCGACACACTCCTACCATGCTGTGCAAAATACGAAAACATGAATACTTTCGCGCCTTCAGTTATTCGCTTCGTGTTTTGTCTCCGTGAAGTTCTCTAAACCGCACAAATTTGCCTGTCCACATGCAAAGTCTTGCCTGNATTCGCTTCGTGTTTTGTCTCCGTGAAGTTCTCTAAACCGCACAAATTTGCCTGTCCACATGCAAAGTCTTGCCTGCAGTGTCAACTGCTATGCAAAACGTACAAACCTAGCGTGTGGACCGGCCTTAAGACAACGCGCAGTTTTACCAGGGTAGAAGGTCTTCGTCGTATGGTTGTCAATTATCCTCGTGCCGTCGACTTCTTCTGCGACCTGGTTTTGTCGTGAAGGGAATATTCGGTGAATTTCCAAGCTTAAGACTGTTTTTCTGCAAATGGCACTATCAAAAATGACGTGTATAGGATCTGAAGTTAGAGCGCTGTTTCTATAAGTAGGTATTTCGAGATATTTATATACTTATTCTAGCCTAGCTTTAATGCAACTAGAATATATTTTACTTCGTCAAAGTATTTCATTCATATGAAACGGTGTGTATTTCGAAAATTAAAATGTAAACAAACATGTTCTTCACTGTTGACCATGTTACTTTGGCAGGTTTACTGGCAACGGATGAGTCAGTGCTGGGGACATGCACAGAAGACGAGAATCAGTCTACCTCATCTTCAGTCTATGGGTTTTGTGTGCGTCTCTTAATACCCCGTCTCTTAATACCCAGTGGAAAATAGCGTGCAGCATTATATTCCCTTAAATGAAAAGTTACTGTGGTTATGTACAATTGCGGACCCATGCCGCCACAGATAATTCAGAGGATGACATGAGTAAAAAAAAATTTCCTGGACGACGAACACTGAGGCGGTGACAAAATATGCGTATGGTACATATCTAACACATAAATATTTTTTGCTATGGTCTGTATACACTCTCGTCTTCGTTTGCTTGCTCGTCATGTTGTGTTCCTTCGTAAAATCTGACTTAATTTGTCTGTAGGAATATCGTGATGTTTATGAAATTGATACACTAAAACAGATTGTCTTGGCTTTTTTAATCACACAAAGCCATCCGTTTCTGGGGGACATACGTATGTAATTGCATATGGCCGCAGCAATTTTTCATTTATTTACTTACTTATTTCAATAAAAGTTCAAAGAAAACAACAAAAATGGAAGAATAAAGATTTTTTTAATGAAAACCTAGCTTGATGCTAGAAAGAATATATTTTTAATTTCGGAGAACTTTCGTAATGTCACATAAATAAAAAGTACAAATCGGTAGCTGGAGGAAACTGAAGGGTTATTTTCTTTGCATGAGAAAGCATCTTATAAGAGCCGGAAACTAAATTTGAAAAATTGAGTTTAGAAATAACTGTTAGCATATTACAAAAGTTGCTTTAGAATACGAACGTTATATTATGGGCTATGTAAAGGTGCTATGCAGTGCGCGAATTTCCGAAATATAAAATCAAGAACATAATTTATACTACATAATATATTTAGATGGAATTTATTTTATAGGTGGTGTATTTAAATTAACAAAACAATCACNCATAATTTATACTACATAATATATTTAGATGGAATTTATTTTATAGGTGGTGTATTTAAATTAACAAAACAATCACATCAATTAGGGCAGGTGTACCAGTTTTTTTTTTGGCTCTTCAGTGTATCATGGTTACCAGCATTAAAATATCTTGTCAATAATTGTAACTGCATCAAAGTNGTTTTTTTTGGCTCTTCAGTGTATCATGGTTACCAGCATTAAAATATCTTGTCAATAATTGTAACTGCATCAAAGTATATTAAGCAGTTAAAACTCTGTTCTTAATTTTATGTTTCGGGAATTCTCACACTGCGAGATCTTTCCAAAGCCCTTAAAGTTGTAAAATCCCTGTGCAGTAAAGTAACTAAGCAAACCTTTATGCAGCGATGAATTCNCTTTCCAAAGCCCTTAAAGTTGTAAAATCCCTGTGCAGTAAAGTAACTAAGCAAACCTTTATGCAGCGATGAATTCCGAGAATATCCTATTCCAGGAAACGTGATACTCCGGCCAGCTAGTATATTTCATTGTTGCATCTACAGGGAGCAGCAAACGTTTTCTGCTATGAGCAAAACGTGGAAGTAATATACACTGCTGGACATGGAGATCGCTATACACTCTTTCCTCGAGTGAAACTTTATTAAACCCTCAAAGGCTTATATATGGTTGTACAAATGAGAAGTGGTCTATCACGCATAGATGGCACGTTGTTTTGACATCCGCAAAGCACGCNCCCTCAAAGGCTTATATATGGTTGTACAAATGAGAAGTGGTCTATCACGCATAGATGGCACGTTGTTTTGACATCCGCAAAGCACGCATTCAATATGGTGTAGAGCCTCGTCTCTCAGATGCACATACAGGCAGCGCTGCGATGAGGCATTCCACCATACAGGTGGCGGATAGTTTCCTGAGGCACATACCGTTATGCTTCCTGCAAATGCGCACCTATATAATCCAGTCGCTGTTTGGGTAGGTGGTTTGTGTGCTGAAAACGGCGCCCCATCATATACCATACGTGTTCAATAGGGGACAAATCTGGAGACTTGGCAGGTCAAAGAATGGTGTCCACATCTTGTAGAGCCTGTTGGGTGATGCAGGCTGTATGGGAACGAACATTATCTTGCTGCATGATAGCGTTAGGTATGCTGCGCAAAAGTGTCAGAAAATGAGGCCGTAGAACCTCATTGACATATCGCCGTACTGTCTGGCCGGGAGTCATAACTAATGGCACCCGGTACCATAACATCTGATATGTAGGACGTATGACGTTCACGAATCAGTGCAGGATTGTTGCATTGCCCACTGCGGCGTCAAAACCTACTATCATCTGCATTAAGATTGAAACGGGACAAATCGGAGAACACAATGCGCCGCCATTCCTCTGTCCAATATTGACTTTCGTGGCACCATTGACGGCGTTCCGTACGATTCCGAGGGGCCAGAGGCAAACGGCGCAGTGGACGCTGTACCTGTAGGCCAGCCCCACTCAAATAGAGACGAATGGTTCTTGCTGGTACCGGCAAATGCAATGCAAGCCCCCCACAGACTATCGTACCACGTTATGCTGCTGCACATCGGTGGATACGACGATTTTCTCTTTATGTATAATGCAACTGACAGGACCATTACCCACTCTACGTGACATACGACCTGTACGTATCCACTCATGCCCATATCGTGTCACAGTGGTGACTGCACGGAGAAAATGAATGGTTATATGATGAGCCGACTATCCGGCTTCGTGTAGTCCGACCATACGACCCCGTACAAATAGATCTGTGTGGTTATATCCTTCGCGAGCACGTCGCCCGTTGTATGGGATTTTTAAGCAGTGGTTATTGGCCACATGCGTCCATTTTTCACGTATTGCAGTGACGTTTCTGCGACGTCACTTAACTATTTTCATTGCGCAATTCTTACTCCATGTGGTCTTAATTGTATTGCAAATGGATGGCACCTTATGAGTATAGCGATTTCCAAGACCAGCAGTGTATTTTACTAATCTTAACAGGTTTGTTGAAATCGACATAGAGTATTAAAAAGGTTGTATAGCAACAGTAACGTAAAAATAAATTCCTTTTACACTTTTAAAGGCCACTATTAGTAATTTTGTGGCTAACAAACCTAACCTGCGATAAGATCGGCTTTTCTGTTTTTCCAAAATTTGAAAATTTCAGTAGTTTTTTTTTTTTGCATCTATGATGTAAACAATAGTCAGTGTGAAAGAGAGAAAAGTTTCTGCAATGGAAGACATATTAATGTTTTATTTTCTTGAGGAAAAAAAGGGGAGTTTGGATTGAGCCAGAAACATGTACCGCAATTATTCGGAAATTTAACCAGCCTGGATAGAGAAAGTAACGGTAATTAAATGTAGTTTTCACTTCTAAAATAATATCTGACGTTTAGATTGGTTGCGCTTAGTGTACTTCATGCATTTGTAATACGCCTGCAGGTAACAGGATGATACCACTGAACGATTTTGCTTGTATGTTGCATCTTTCGTATCCGTGCAATCATCACATTGTTAAGATTAGGCGATAGTCATAAAATGTTTTAAGAAGTAAAAATTGTTTATGCTTTAATTATAAGAGTTTGAGTACGTCAAATGCCGACCAACAGCTGTAAGTCAAATCATATGCTATTTTATTTAAGGACTTTCATTAGCATTTACGTGGAACTGATAAGGCAAATCACACGGAGGAAAACACCATGCAGTGTATTTGGCCAGGACCAGATTTGCAACGTCCGGAAGGGAGTGGCACTGGCACGTTCATCATTTGCTTCCATGCTTCTATTACGGTCAAAGCGCTACACTGTGCTGCGTCCGATCGTGGTGATCCAATAGTTTTATTTCATAATAGTTGAATAATGGTATACGACTCTATGTTACTGTAAATTTTCTCTGCCTACATTTTTATTTATAGATATCATTTGTGGGAATACATCTAAGGAAACCATTGAGAAATTATCGTGTATACATATTCGTGTACGTAGTCAGACCATACAGCGATGGGTTCCAGTAGTTTTGAGTAGCGGCATATCTGCACAGGTTTGCTCCTATGGCAAGCAGCAAGTTGTGTGACCCTGTTCAAAATGGCGACAGACGCAAACATACGGTGNACACAGGTTTGCTCCTATGGCAAGCAGCAAGTTGTGTGACCCTGTTCAAAATGGCGACAGACGCAAACATACGGTGGTTTCTCCCCTTCTCCTAGCAATCATGTATATATAGCAAAACGTAAAAACACAGACAGCCCTCTACCGCTCGTAACCACGCGTATAGGAAACGGTGAACTATATAATATAGTCATGTGCTTTCCTACATTTTCCATAATTCGTATGATGAGTGGCAAATTGTGTCCTTTTCAAATGGCGCCCAGTGCACTAGCCATACNCCTACATTTTCCATAATTCGTATGATGAGTGGCAAATTGTGTCCTTTTCAAATGGCGCCCAGTGCACTAGCCATACCCTAGATTCGCCTCTGGTTTTGAGTCAACAATAAATCTCTGCACGCTTGTTGACGCCAGAAGTAGACCCGCAAATGTTAGTCAATTCTGCAGGTGGCGGCCCTGCGAGACCGAGTGGCGACGATGTTTACGAGGAAACCAGAGTCGGCGAAGCTTGGCACCGAGACAGCCGGCACTAATGGCTGTGTGAAAGTGTGGCCGGTGGCCCGGGTGAGAGTCGTCACAATCACCATTGTTTACACGCTGTGGGAAGCGAGTCAGTGTACCGTACCGCTGCGCCCTACTTGCTCGCCCCTCGGGTTCCACACACGCACGCGCCCATCCCGTCCGTCTGTCGCTTGCTTTTCACCTGAAACGTTCATCACTGCCAGCATGCCGCCGCCGATCTCTCACATACCCCCGGAAGGCCGTGGTGTCACGAGGTCAGGGACCGAAGTTCCCATAACTCGTTGAGTGGGTTTGCAGATCTAGTTGCAGTCCGACAGACTTCATTGCGCCGGCGGCGAGTTGCCGTGTTTATACCTGAGCTGGGCTCCAGGCCCGTATTTATAGCTGTTAACTACATTTGCTATCTTATTAGTAAATTTACGTGTACGTGCATCGGCGAGGGAGTGAAGCTCTCCACCAGTCTCCCGACTGGCGTGTTGTAGTGTCGTGATGTCTGGAGAACATGTTGTAATGTTGCTTGCAAGTGGCTAGTGCGTGTAGTTTGTCGGTGAGTCCCTACAGCCCGAGTCTCTGGTCATCGTCAATCCTGATTATCACGCCAGTCCTTATGTGCCGGCATGCGGTAGGCCGTTCACTGTTATTTGAGCTCTTTTGAAAGTAACATTTGAAAAACTTCACTGACCCTATTTATATGTATTTTAACGGGCACACTGACTGGCATGTGTCCAGCAGATAACGATGGAAGGAAAGTAGTTCAATGTGACCGCCTACCTGGAGCTATGTTCCGCCTAAGGGGCAGAGAAACGCGGGAGCGATAAGGACTACACTGCCACGTGTATCAACATGAACTGGCGTGCGGTGTTATCTTCGTGCTGCGTGTAAATCAGCGCAATGAGACTTATTGACATCTTCTGTTCTGTTGTATTGCTCAGGACATGACGGCAGAAGAAAGCCTGTTCGTTGTCCGCCGCCGCTGAATGTGATGAATCCTTGAGGCAGCTTCTTAGTTTATTAAAAGCAAGCTGTTCTCTCTCAATAATACTCCTTGGTTTAGAGGCAAAAAAGTTAGCCATCCAGTCCACCTGTTTGCGTGGCTGATGGCGTTCAATGAAATAGTTGATATCAGTGATAGTGCAGGCAAAACTGCTTTACTTGAATATTTTATGGAATATTGTTGAATTTTCTATTGTATGGTTGACTACGAACGGAATTTAATAATAGTTAGACACTTGTAAGTAAGCATGTTGCTCAAGTGAGGTGTGTTTTCTCAACGAATGAGAAAGTGGCAGAAAACCGACGTTTTAAGGATGATATTTCGGTATTAAAACTGCAATAGACAAAATTCTAAAGCTGCATGGGTACGTGGAACGTACTTTTACCTTCATTGTCATGGCTTTGGTTGCATGCCAGCCTTGCGCTAAATTGCTGTGAGGTATTCACTGCGTTTGTCAATGTCGCTCTTAGCTCTTCATGGCGGCAGAGTGTCACACACACTTACAAAAATACTCCAGACAGGGGGCGATTGATAAAATCATATTACGTGAAAATAGTTTCATACCCTATAAAATTGTGGTCCATGGGAGTTTGGATTTCTGCGGTGATGTTTGAAACTCCCCGTGTTGGACGTAAAAGACGCTGCTAACAATTGTTACACTGCTCCACTTGAAATGGCGGATGAATACAGCTATCAGGTCCAATGTTAATTTTACATATGATAGAAGGATACAAAACGAGAAGAAAAATATATCCCAAGCAGGGCTTTCAAAAGTTCTCAGTTCTTTAAATCAGTTACGCATGTTGGCCTTGCACTTGATGGGTATAACGTGTGGTATCTGCGGTAAGGCTCGTTCTAAAATGACGCGGATATGTATTACGGAAGCGGATAACGNCTGCGGTAAGGCTCGTTCTAAAATGACGCGGATATGTATTACGGAAGCGGATAACGCACGTTTACAACGATACGTACGGAAGTAAATAATAAGGTTTTTCAACTCCGAACTCTTCCGTGTTCACGTGGATTCGTGTAGCCAATAGGAACCGAGCATTTCGCTCGATTACATTTGTTTTCGTGGTCGTTGTTGATTATAAGAAAACAAAATCATGAACTTGATTGAGGTGAGTAGTTATAAATGGCTGGTTCTGTTGCAATAGCGCCTGNGCTTTCAAAAGTTCTCAGTTCTTTAAATCAGTTACGCATGTTGGCCTTGCACTTGATGGGTATAACGTGTGGTATCCGCGGTAAGGCTCGTTCTAAAATGACGCGGATATGTATTACGGAAGCGGATAACGCACGTTTACAACGATACGTACGGAAGTAAATAATAAGGTTTTTCAACTCCCAACTCTTCCGTGTTCACGTGGATTCGTGTAGCCAATAGGAACCGAGCATTTCGCTCGATTACATTTGTTTTCGTGGTCGTTGTTGTTTATAAGAAAACAAAATCATGAACTTGATTGAGGTGAGTAGTTATAAATGGCTGGTTCTGTTGCAATAGCGCCTGNTTTATAAGAAAACAAAATCATGAACTTGATTGAGGTGAGTAGTTATAAATGGCTGGTTCTGTTGCAATAGCGCCTGGTGGGGGACGAGCGGCGGCCATCTTGGATGATGTCATTCCAAGTTGGCAACAGCCATCTTGGATTTCCCTTCCTGGTCAGTCATTCCTGGCCAACAGCAACCATCTTGGTCCCTACTTCATGCTCTTGCATTTCTGTGGGTTTTTCAGAGTCCTCCTTGGTGGCCATTTTTCCAGCCAGTCGAGAGGNCCTACTTCATGCTCTTGCATTTCTGTGGGTTTTTCAGAGTCCTCCTTGGTGGCCATTTTTCCAGCCAGTCGAGAGGCGACCATATTGGATGACATCATTCCAAGTCGGCAGCAGCTATCTTGGATTTCCCTTCCTGCTCAGTCATTCCTGGCCAATAGCAGCCATCTCGGTCCCATACTTCATGCTCTTGCATTCNTTGGATTTCCCTTCCTGCTCAGTCATTCCTGGCCAATAGCAGCCATCTCGGTCCCATACTTCATGCTCTTGCATTCCTGTGGTTTTCTCCGATTCCTTCCGAATTCGATTATTTCCCCATTCCTTCCTATAAGATGTTGTTACTTCATGCTCTAGCATCCCTCCACCAGAGTATGTAAAGTTGTACCGTTCACAGCTAGAAGTGTTGGTATAGATAATTTTGTTAATTCACTCGTTGCTTGCAGGAGCACGCTAGCATCAGGGAGTTTAGTTCAAACAATGACCACCAGGAGCGCTGGGAATTTAGTTGTTTGGGAACTAAAAAAATGTAGGAGGCATGCAGGATCGTTCCGACCACCCTTGGGTCGTCAGTCCGACACCTTGACCACATGACCGCTATTGCATGGGATGTTTAAGGAAACGAAATAATGTAGATACACACACTGGTCTATGCACTCGACAGACAATAAACTTGTAATCGTGAAAAAAAAATCAACATTGGTTAAGAAATGTAATAAATGCTCACATCGTCATTTAGAAAATAATATACACACACTTCTTATATGTGTAATAAAATACCGACAGTCTATCCGGTACCGAGATCGCAGTCCTGCACGTACATAACAAAAACAAAATGGGCTGGGGACAGGGTTTGACCATCTATAAAAGTTATTTATAAAAATTAATAGCGTAAAAAAATAACGACCATCTATAAAATATATTTATAAAAATCAATAGCACGAAAATAATAGCAACCATATATAAAAGATAAATTAATAGCATGAAAAAATACCGGCAGTCTACTCAGTACCGAGGCTGCAGTCTTATACGTTCATAATAATCGTNTAAATTAATAGCATGAAAAAATACCGGCAGTCTACTCAGTACCGAGGCTGCAGTCTTATACGTTCATAATAATCGTACTGTAACAAGTAGTAGATTAATTAGTCACCTACACAGCAGCATGGTCACCCTCATACTTACCATCCGCATGGAATAACCATGCAGACGGCTCCCGGTCTTGGGACTGGGGCAGTACACTGCGCCAGCAAAAACCACAAGAATGTAAGAGCATGAAATAGGGACCAAGATGGCTACTGTTGGCCAGGAATGACTGAGCAGGAAGGGAAATCCAAAATGGCTGCTGCCGACTTGGAATGGCGTCATCCAAGATGACCGCCGCTCTTCCCCTCGACACCCACCAGGCGCCATTGCAACAGAACCGGCCATTTATAACTACTGACGTGGCTGTTATTTTTGTTTTAATGAAGTATGAAATGTTAAAAGTGAAGTGTTTTTTTACAAAACTTATTATAAGTCAATGCATCTTTAAATTAAAAAGTTTTTTTAAATTTCGTAGGTTGCATATCGATAAGTTTCAGAGTAATGTAGTATAGTTCAAATTTATCCAAATTAGTTAGTTCGTTCCGTGTCCGTTTACTTACGTATCCTTGCATCGTAGAACGGGCCTAATGGTAACACTTTTACTTAACAATGTGGAGAGTGTGTCCCATCACCTGGCCACACACGGTCCACCCGGCGGAAGTGCAGCTGCGTCCGTGGAGGCAGTGACTGGGACTGGGTCGGGGTCTCGTAGTCAAGGCCCACAGCTTGTTTTCGGCGGGAAGTTGTCCGCGAGGGGAACTGGTTTGTGGGCAGAACTGGTCGAGCCACAATGGGAACACTCCCACACTACGATACACTGGCCCCTCCTCCTAAACGTCAACACGCTCCCGCCATTTGTTATTGTTTTCGCCAGGGAGAAGCGATGAGCATGAAGAGTCTTCCAGCTACGGCTTGCAGTTGTGTCGTGACCCGTCCGTGGATTTTTGCTTCCGAACGCATCTTTAGCGTGTTGTCTCGTGTTTGAAAGATCCAAACATTGATTTTTCGATTTTAAGTACTGCCTGTTACACTTCGGTGCAAAATTTTGTTATGACAATTGGCGTTGGCAGTGTCTATGGAATAAATACCACTTTCTTCGAATAAAACCGAGAAAGTTATTATTCATGTGCTAATTGCAGAGGCGAGGGGATGACGGGGAAGTGCGGGCTTGCAAACTAAACAAACTTAATTTCACATCTAAAGTAGTTACACATATTTGTGGCTTATCCGGGATTCGAACACATGACTCAGTGGTCTTTAGGTAATGCCTTTGCTGTCGTAGCAATGGAGGTCTCGTAACATTATTGAACACTTTTTGATCAATTATCTGACGAATATGTATACAACACTAAGGCTGTTTACGACAAACTGAGCACTTTTGATAGCCCAGCTTAAGATCTACTTGTATGCATATTGTGTATTATTCTGCCGTATATTAAATTATTATTGCCGTGAGCCTGCTCTGTTTATCCATGCGTCAATCATTTGAAAATGTAAAATTATTAGAGAAATAATTTACTAATTTGCTAATTTTTACACTTAAGATGCGCTAAAAAAATAGAAAGCCAAATAAACAACTTTAGTATTCACAAATGTTATCAAAACTTTTTTATTCAACATTAAGCCACGGGACTATTTTCCCTCCGTCGCGTCACTACCAACTTACTTGGGTCAGCATGCCCGTTAAAATTTATGCAGGTATAGGCAGCGACGTTTTTCAAAAGTTGATTTAAAAAGTGCTCAGTTAACCGTGAACAGTTTATAAAACCAAGGTTTTACACACAAATCCCTGGTAAAATGGTACAGTAACTATTATTGAACAAGAGGGATTAAATTTTTAACTTAACTTCACGACCTACGATTTTATGATTTACCTTTCTGGTCGCTGATGTTATTTGCGGACTGCGAAGTTGCCGTTTAGAATTCCGGCCAAGTAATATGCGTGTGCTGCTTTTAATTTTTAGTTAGAGAACGGGCTTACAAACTAAACCCTGTCTCCCACTTAGACAATTAAAGCCTCAAAATTAGCCAAATCAAAGGAAATAACTGTCATTTGTGCATGCCAGTGAAATCGCTCTTCAAGACTTGTTTTCTGTAATTGAGAGTAGTTTTTATTGGTGGGGGGATAAACACTACGTCCCGTCGTAATTTTTTTTCTGAACTATCAGTTGTGTTGGTGTGTAAAAGGCACATACTCTTTAAAAATCCTGTGGCGACCAGTACAATTTCGACTAGGAGTACAGTATGTCGGATCATTCTCATATTGCACGCGTAGCGAGCCTCAAGTGCACCTTATTGCGCATTAGACCTCGATCCCACCGGACCCTGCCTGCGAGTGTAAAAAGTTTATAGAGAATGTTAACAAACACAAATAATGGCATTTAACATTTAGTTAATGTAGTGTTATGACTGAAAATAAAAATTTGGCGTACTTATAGCAAGAAACTTTGGTATCGGTATTAGTAACTATACATTCCAAAATGTTGCAAAATACCATTAGACGTACCCTGTTGTACATCTTGTACATACAGATAACGCATCGTTAGGGGCATCCGACTTTTGCGAAAAGAGATTGGCGCATGCTATATTTCAATACCCTGCGGGCCTCCTAGCAGCTTTCCGTTGCCTATCGGCTGCATGGTTTTGTGAGAAGACATATATTTATTTGACTAGCCAATTAAATTACACCTATTGCAAACATCTCTGATGCACGAATGGACACATAAGACGCATAACATGTAAGTCATCAAATTGCAATAATGGAAATGAATTAAAGTGTTTATAAATGCAACCAGTCCCGAAATCCTTCGCAGAAATCGAGTGTTCGTACGCATAATCGTCGGAGTCTCTTGCTTTAGGCCAGTGTTTTTCAAAACGTTAATGTGTATGCGGCAACGTAACTTGTTTTGAAGATACGTGCAGGACGTCTTGCATTTTTTTTTGTGTGACTTGTATATGAGGAGACGCGGTAACTGCGCCACGAAGCAGATGGCAGGTGAAGACTAGGAAGTCAGCGACACACCGCCGTACCACACGGCACGCGTAGGGCTTCAATAATGGCATTTAGCACAGCTGTCAGCCCCGGCACGTCGGAAGGCGCAGTGCAGAGTACGATTCTGGTTTCAAGGAGCTCTGGCCTTTGAAGAGGTGTACACATAGGTTTGCTCACCCTTAGAAATGCACATTACAGAGTAAAGTTTCAGCCAGGACCGAACTTGCACATATTTTGTTGGGTCCAAATCGGACTAGTCATGAAACTATTCCACCTATTTGCGTTACAATTTCGGAGCGTAGACGTAAATATAAACATTAACGAGTGCAGAGTGAGGTTGGTTGAAAGAGGGTTGAGAGCTATCTTTGGATGATAGCTTGGCTGCTATGCTTAGCTGAATCTAGTGTTAATGTTTCAGATACACCGTGGTAGATATTTATCTTGTGGATCGTTATCAACACTACGAAACTATTTCTTCTTTAAAACATCAGCATGTTTTGAACAGTTAAAGATTCAGTATGGCGACCGCTGCTTCGTGTATGTTTTTATTTCATCCCAGTCGGATGTTTAGAGTAAACCTTGGCTCCGGATTCTACACTCCAGTCCACTTTATCTTCTAGACTGGATTGTCTTAGTCGTTTCCTCTAACTTTACAGGACATTGTCTTATGAAACATACTAAATTGTTTACGTATCTCCGTATTTGTAATAATTTTGAAGTCAACAGTACTTATATATTAACATTCATCGATAGTTGCACACATTCCACAGACACACGTTGTAAATTCTTTTCTTTTTATTACTTATCTTACGGAAACTATCTTGGGTCAACTACTAGTATCCAAATAATTGTTTGTAACAAATACAACAAATTTTCAGTGTAGCACTTTTGTTGTTGATTTAAATGAACTTTTGGTAGTTTGATTATAAAGTAAAGTTTGGTCCAGCTACAGAGCATCACGCAACTGCTAGTAACCTTGTCAGCGGGGCAGGTGGCCAATCGATTATATTGGCAGCCTTCACGACGGCTGAATTCGATTCCCGCATAGTAAACACCCAGATATCGTTTCTCCATTTTAAAAACCCGTGGCCGAACCGTTAAGTAGCTAGCACATGGAACATGTCTCACTATAAATATTGACCGCTTTTATGAGATAAAGACACAAGTATTTATATCGTAGAAAATACGTAGATCTTAATATTCCTTCATTGCCGATGAAAACTAGAACAGTACGATTTGTGTTAATGTGAGTACCCTCGTGTATATTATTTTTAATATTTGGGGATATGTGATAGTTATTGTTAGATTCTATCAAAATGTTGTTCAATGTTGCAAAATACTTTGCATTCTTTTATAAGCAACTTAAATCGTACTTTCGTGACAATTTTGGTAGCGTGTATACTACTTTTTAATGAACTCTGCATGTTGTACAATCGGGTTCTGTGCTCCATCGGAAGTCACTCTGCTTCTACCTTAATCGTATTAGTGGACTGTTCTCTCTTCAGAATGCTGTTTATCAGATAGTTTTCCCATCATAAATGTTCACTTAGAACCGGCTTTACTGTATTACTAGCCCATTTTGGAATAACCGCCGCTTTGTAGTACCATCTACATACATCACGACATGTGCTATAATGCATTCTTCTGTAGTGCAAGCACGGTTTTCAGCCCTCCAGTTGGTGAGTAAGGAACAGGCTCATTGCCAGTGATTCCTTCAGACATTTTTCTCCGG
>NQII01000405.1:606605-627189 GCA_002778355.1 Clitarchus hookeri | reverse complement strand
AGCTAAGAAAATAAATATTAGTAAATTCAATATATTAATAGCATGATAAACATTAATTTTAAATATACAAATTTATAGTATTGAAAAAAGATAAATTGACACTAGTAATAAAACAAAATATTTAAACGATTGACGTATTATTGTTACTTTTTAGAGAACGATTTTTTTTTCATCGCATACAAATACACTTAATTTTGTAGAAAGTCTACAGTTGGAATCTTACATGCCTCAATATTTACCATCATACAGTGCATTAAGGTTTCTGGCATTTTTGTAGTCAGTATTCTGTTCATTGTACTGAAATATTTTTCCACCGTGGCTTTCGTCACAGGCAATGTAAGGTGATGTGCGGAGTCGGTCGCGTGCCCCCGCATCGTTCCCTGAGGGCAACCGTGTCGCCCACCTGTCTTCTGCTGTCAGCCCCGCCTTCCCAGGCCGTGCTTCTCGGCAGCATCATTCCTTGTGCGTCCTGTGCACCGTCTATACTGCTGCCCTCCTCGTTACTGCACTCCTAAAGTAATTTAAAAAGTTCTTTCGACAGAGTTTTGAACTTATGTCTAATGCCAAAACTCAAGTTTCATCGCGGACACACTGCTGTAACGCTACCTACGTCACAATAGTCGCGTGGTACAGTGCAGAAAATATAGAATCATTTGAAATATCGCTCGTTTTAAATTTTATTTGTGTGATTTATGCAGCGTGTATTTTTTTTTAATACAAATAGTTTAAACGGGAATTTTTCACAATCATTTTTGGAATGGAAACTCCTGTGATGACATTTAATATAGTAGAGGGACATGCATCTCACCATTTATTTTTATGATAGGTTCGCCGCAGAAAATTGCACGGAGGTGGGATTCGAACGGAAATACGGTATGTCAGTCCATTTCCGTGCACGGAGAGGCGATTATGTATGTGATGTACATACATGTCTGGGCCGCCCTTAACTTTCCTACGTGTTTTAGGTCTCGGACACGCAAAATATACTGGGAATCGCTACACCCATCAGGTGCCATCCATTTGTAATAAAATCAAGACCACGTACAGTACCAATTGCGCAATGCAAATGGTTGGTCACGTTGCAACACGTGATATAGGGGCGCTTGCGTTCAGTACTGAGTGCTTAAAAGGGTAATATAGCATGCTGGAAAGGTAGAAGTTTCCGTGTTAGGAGGAAGATCAGTATGCCACGGTGTCGTGCTCGCCAAGAATATTGTCACCCATATCTGTTTGAACGGGGTCGTATGGTCGGACTGCACGAAGCCGGATGGTCGGCTCGTTGTATAGTCATTCTTCTTGGCCGTGCAATCACCACTGTGACACGATGTGTGCATGCGNAGCCGGATGGTCGGCTCGTTGTATAGTCATTCTTCTTGGCCGTGCAATCACCACTGTGACACGATGTGTGCATGCGGGAATACATACAAGTCATACGCCACGCAGAGAAGGTACTGGTCATGCCAGACGCGCTACAGATAGAGAAGATCGTTGNGAATACATACAAGTCATACGCCACGCAGAGAAGGTACTGGTCATGCCAGACGCGCTACAGATAGAGAAGATCGTTGTATCCGCCGGCGTGCAGTAGCAGAACATGGCACCACATCCCTAGAGATCCTGCAGTCTGTGGGTTCAGCACTGCATTTACCGGTCTAAAAAAGAACCATTCGTCGATATATGAATGAGGTTGGCCTTCAGGCACAGTTTCTTCTGCGCCGTTTGCCTTTGACCCCTCGTGCTGCACGCCGGCATCGGTATCGTGCTGCATTTCGTCAATGGTGCTAGTAAGTCAACACTGGACAGAAGAATGGCGACACATTATGTTCTCCGATTAGCCCCGCTTCAATCTTAATGCAGATGATTGTCACAGCAGGGTTTGGTGCCACAGTGAGCNATTATGTTCTCCGATTAGCCCCGCTTCAATCTTAATGCAGATGATTGTCACAGCAGGGTTTGGTGCCACAGTGAGCAAATCAGTAATCGTGCACTGATTCGTGAACGCCATTACGTCCTGGACATGAGATGTTATGGTGTCGGGTGTCATCAGTTAAGACTCCCGGTCACGTATAGTGGCTGTTGAAGGCACCGAGACAGTACAGCGATGTGTCAGTGAGGTTCTGCAGCCCCATTTTCTATAATTTTTGCGCTGTATACCCAACGCTATCATGCAGCAAGATAATGCTCGTTACTTTGCAGCTCTCATCACCCAACAGGCTCTGCAAGATGTGGACACCATTTCTTGGTCTTCCAGGTCTCCACATTTGTCCCCTATTGAACAAATATGGGATATGATGGGGTAACGTTTGTACAGACATCAACCACTTGTCCAAACACTAGCTGATATAGGTGTGCATTTGCAGGAATCATGGCTCCATCCTATATTGAACGCGTGCTTTGCGGATGCTAACCAACGTGCCCTAATCCGTGAAAGTGTAATCACTAATCATTTGTACTATAATGTTGATACATTATACCTGTGATAGTTTAATAAAGTGTCACGTAAGGAAAGATGACGTAGCGATTTATATGTTCAGCATTGTACATTCGGGGAAATGGCGCTCTTTAAGTGAAGAGATCGCTTTGTAATTAAATTTGAAGATCTAATATTAAAAATGACAGCTTCTTATCGCATATGACATTTGACACAGCTTCTGAAGTTGGTATTACTTTGACTTATGACTATATTTTCTCATGTGGTATAAAAACGTAAATTATTAGTTACATTACGTTATGGTCACAGTTGTGTCAACAATAATAGCAGTTGAACACTGCGGATTTCAAAATAACTTTGGATACGCTATACGAAAAATAATTTTACAGTAATATAGAGACGATGTCACATGTTCACTTTAAGCTGGATCAATGAAATGGTACTCATAAAAATTATTTGATTATATTGACTTGTGTAAAGATTATTCACTGGGAATGGGTGGGTGATCGAGGCAGTGGAATTCGGGAGGGGNGCGTACGCATGCCAGTTGCGCAGGAACAAAATAGTAACAGCTTTGAACGTTTTTTTTTTGCCTCTGTAACTGTCAAAACTACCTGACTTCGGCGAAGGTTAGCTCATTGTTTACATAAATACTTGTTTTGAAACGTTAGTACACTTCTCCTGAACAAGTTTCAGTACGACTAAGAAACATTCAAGATACTGCAAATAAATTTTTTAAATTATAAGAACATCCATATTACAGTCTGAAAAAGTGATTTTGATAGTTCTGTTGGCGATTTGCTAGCTAACGTTGGGGACTTTCGCAGACGACGAAAATCAGTCCATCTTTATTTTATGGTATAAATGAATGTTTAATAAATGAGAATGGGTTGTTAAAATGCTTTATTGTATTTCACTGATTCCAGTGGAACAGTTTCACTGCCTTTGGTAAAATATCGCATTTTTGTAGTCGTTTCCCTATCGTACAAACAGTGTGTGGAATACCAAACGCTAATTCTGAACACAGGCTGTGGTGTCGGATGCAGTCGGAGGCCAAAGTGTTAGCACTTCAATACTACACAAGTGTCAGCTCCTCGCCTCACCGAAGCACTTAACCCGATCAAACTTATAACACGGGAACGACATCTGTCACAAGGGGGCCTAAAGGCGGATACGCACTACACAGCCCACGTGTGCTGACGTGCACCGGAAATTTCTATACCTGTACTTTCAGTGGGCATGTGCACACTGCACTGACGTGACGTGACACTGCGTGTGGTGACGCGATCTGGCGCAACACGCCTCATGACGCGTCAGGAACAAATCAAACCTCCCAGATATTCGTCAGGCGTGGGACGGCGTGTGGAGATGTCAGATAGTTCAGTCATCCTCTGAATTACTTGTATTGTGTGTGTTCTTTCTGTGTGTGGTGTTTTAAAATGAACGAAGAGCTCCTTGTGGAATGTGTACGGTTAAATCCAACTGTCTACGACCCATCGAACAAACAATATAGGGATCAGACAGCCAGGAAGTAGGTGTGGGAAGAAATTGGAGAAAAACTAGGGTTTTCAGGTATGTACAGTTTATCTCACGTTAGTTTTTACTTTTTAACAGGTACCGAAATAACGTTTTAACTTTGGCACCTAAACATGAGGGCGTATTTGTCCAAAAAATTAGGCCTACTGATAATTATTTGTGGGTAGCCTAATGCCTTACGATACAAAATATGTTGTACATTTATGTGGAATATTTTTTTTGAAACAACAGTGCAAGCTTAAATGGAAAATATGTAAAGCAACCTTTGATTTACGTTACTATTATTGCACTGCTGTAACATCAAGCTACCTTCTTTTTCATTACGCACACAAAGTATCCATGTTTTCGGAAAGACAGATACATAAAGCCACAGAAATGTTTCCTTGATTACTATGAAATTCTTCCCTTGCGAATATATTTGTCCACTGCTAATGACAGGTGGCAGTTCCTTGCGGAGAAACAAAACTTCGGAGACTTTTCTCTCGCCATGGCCGCTTCTCGGACGTGGTTTCTGCGAACTGCTTTCATTCTGTCCAACCCGTTGATTTCCTCGTTGCTCACTCTCATTCCCTCCTCAAACGGGAAAATAGTGTTGGTGTTTTGGCGGAGGAATTTGGGAAGACAACATGCGGCAAGAACGATGAAATCTGCGGTGTCTGCTTGCGTCGCAATTGGTTTTAAAATATTCGCCATCGGTCAGCTAAGATACCGAACGCATTTTACACTACTCTTCTTGCTCATGCATGCTGGTAATTGTGCACTTTTTCTGCGTCACTTGTAGCATTTTTGCTGTACTGTCGCATTACATACGGTTTCAAGGGAAATGCCTCATCTGCCACTATGGCGTAGGGTACGGAGTCGGCCGTTGTTGTAAGATTATCTTCAACAGCATTGTCAAGTTTGTTCTTTGACAACATTCTTCCAAAGGACGATTTCTTAAACGTACCACCATCACTGCTTTTCCTATAAGCTCCCACGTCAACCAACGTAAACTTGTAGCTCGCGTCTACTAAGGCCATTAAAACAGTAGAGTACGTACCTTTATAGTTGTAGTGTGAGGAACCAGCATTGTATGGGCAACGCATTTGCACGTGTTTCCCATCCAATGCACCGATGCAGTGTGGATAATTCCAATCGTTCCCAGTCTTTTGCGATCTCTTTCCATTGAGTTTCATTGGGCTGAGCCACGTACACTGGTTGTAAACGTTCCCAAATAACTTTGCAGCATTCTTTGACGATGTGTCCATGTGTAGAAAAGCTGAGTCGAAATGAAATTCCCAGTGATCGGAAGGAATTTCTGGTTGCTAAATACCTGTAAAAGAAACTAGAAAGAAATTAGGCTGTTTAAGAGGTTTATAAACTTACAGTAAAATACAGTATACTGAAGTTTCAAGGAGATGCATGCATGAACTTCAAATGATATGTGCATGGAAGCTGCCATAAAATAAAATTTAATTTTCTGTTTTCACCNGAGATGCATGCATGAACTTCAAATGATATGTGCATGGAAGCTGCCATAAAATAAAATTTAATTTTCTGTTTTCACCTATTAATTGCCATTTCCGCTTTCCATCTCTATTTGTACAAAGTATAAACAGTTTGCAATTCAGAGCAATACAAACTTTTTTATGACTTAACAATATACTAGAGAATTACAAAATTATTTCGTCATTCAACTTAAGCGTAATTCACAAATGCTAATATTTATTTTACGATTTATTAAAATNTTTATTTTACAATTTATTAAAACATAAATATTTTTATACATTGCATTTTGAATTATAAATTTACGCACTTCTATGAAAGCCTGTAACGAGTAGTTACGTTTGTTTCTTTCTTTATTTTGCAGGGGATGAATGTAAGGAAATATGGGGTAAACTGAGGAATGCCTATACTCGGGCTCTGAAAAGAAGAGCGACAAAATCTGGACAAGCTGCCAAAAGTTTGGGCAAATGGAAGCTCGAGGATCAAATGGCCTTTCTACTTCCGACCGTAGCGCCAAGGTCGTAAATATTTATACATTTTCACGGACGACCATGCAGTACGAAACCATGCCTTGCATGTAGTATATTTTCTTCACCGATAATTTTTTTATTGGCTGTTGCAGAACACACGGAAATGCAAGTCATGATGGTACTGACGACGAAGGTGTCGAGGAGAATGATGGTGATGATCCAGGTGCCCTAAATTCATTTGGAGATGATGAGCAGTCTCAGAACTTGCACTCTCTCGCTCCCCCGAGTAGTTCAAACGAACCCTCCGCTTATACCGCCAGTCAAAGAACAGAAAATGTACCTGGTTCTTCGCCTTCCTCAAGCTTCCAACGATTTGTATCGCCGAAGAATAATCCAAGAAAGAAAAAAAGATTGGAGGCTACTGTAAGTGAGATGGTATCTATAATGAAAGATAACAGTCGTTTGCGTTCACGAATCATCTCTAAACAATGTACACCGACCATGTCCCAGATTTCTGAGTCTGATGACTTTGAACTGTTCTTTTTGAGTATGGCTAAATATGTCAAAAAACTAAGCCACCAGGAGCAGATAAGAGTGACGATGGAAGTCAGCAACACCGTTTTCCAGGCCGAGTTGCGGGATGCTCAGAGAACTGTGAGCCCAATATTCCCTATCAGGTTCAACATTCACCATCCACGGCTTCCAAGACAAATTTTTTCAAAGGAACACCTTCTCCAGGTGTTCCCCCTTGCAATCAACAGGACAACGATTTGGCAGATCAAATGTTTTGTCATTCTTTGTTATACTGTTAAAAGAAATATTTGTACAAAATTTACCAATTAACATTAAATAGTTCTTTACATTTTTCCCTTTCGTTGTTTTAATGTTTTGAAACTGAATACCAACTTACTTCAAGCATAATGCTAATTTCTCTTCAGAGCCAATGCTTTCCCTCATTTGAGTGTTGCACTTCTTTGGCTCTGGAGAGATCATGTTAATGAAGGTAGAACTGATCTTTTGACATTATGTAGTACATTAAGAAACGATCTTGATCTTCGAGAAGCTGTGGCATCAGTTGGTTAAATTCCCATCTAACCGCCTGGACGCATTAATGGGATGAACCCAAACAGTCCGTGAATAATGTGAAGCAAGCAAGCACGCACGTTACACCTGAAATCATCTCCTCTTCCTCGTCAAGTTAATCAAGCAGCACTCTGAACATTGTAGAATGTAGTGCACGCCAACTCACCTCCCACTAAAATGCAGTGGATGCTACACACACGTCACAGCAATGTGAATACATCTCTTTGACGTGATGCGGTAACACATCACGTCAGAGTAGTGTGTATCCGCCGTAAGTTCGAGATCGTGCGAGTGCAGCTCGTATACGAGACGTCTGGCATAGTCAGCAACGTATAAAAGACTGTTGTGAGCTCCAACCACCCTCGGTTCGCATACATCTTCCTTTGTACGAGATGGACGGCGTGAGAGTGTACAAGGGTTTTATTTTGTCGTGTTGCAACATGTGAAACTATCTGGGCTTAACAGTTTATAACAGGTCGCGCTTGAAGTGCCTGCTAATAGTTATTCACGTTTTCAGCCGGGATTTGTTGTAAAACGCATAGTTTGAAATTAATAAAGTAGAGCTGATGATTATTATTTTGTAATTTGTGGAAATTTAGTATGATCATTGAATATGTTTTTCTTGACGAAAATTTATATTGCCTATTTTAACCTTAAAATAAAATTACACGAAATCTTTAATAGCGCCTCAACATGTAGGAAATAATTTCAAGTTACAACAGTTAATATAGTCTAATTGCGGTTTCTTCACACTTTTTGAATCAAACCGTTGAAAAATCACACCATGTATGACTTATTTGGTTCTTTACTTAGTATGTCATGTACTACAAGCCTTTCATACTTATGTTAACTTAAAAGTACCTTTTTTTTTGTTAAATTACATTTTTACCTATATTAATGTATAAATTATAATAATTCATTAAAATTGATATGAATAGAAACAAGGAGAAAATAGGTATGTTGGTAATATCTATTAGTAGATGTAAATAGCATATTTACGCTATCCGGGATGGGGATGTGGTGCCACAGCACCATGGCGGTCATCTTCGATATCATGCCGAAACCTGCTTTGTCACTCATCGCCAATGGTGGCCATCTTGGATTCCCATTTTTCAGTTTTGACCGTTTTGAATTTCTCTTTTTTCTCTCCTGCTCTATCATTCCACCTCGACTCTTCATGCTCTTGCATTCCGATTAGTTTTCTCACGCTTTGTCATTACGATGTTATTTTTTCTCACACACTGTAATTCCTTCCTGCCCCTCTCTCTCGTCCGTTCTATCCCTTAGGGATTTTCTCATATTCCTTCCAGTCTAGTTTACTTTCTCTCATGTGTCTTTTTTTCTCATGCTCTCTCATTCCTGCCTGTTTCTCTCCCGTCATATCCCTTGGGGTTTTTAATCATATTCCTTCTGGTCTTCTTTATTTTTTCTCTTGTCATACTTTCCTCTTTCTCGTGTTTTTCTCGTCCTCCTTCTTGGATGTCATTACTGTTGTCGTCAGCTGTAGGCGGCCATCTTGAATTCCCGCTGCCAGTTGTCTGCTGTAGGTGGCCATCTTTGATTCCCGTATCCGCCACCAGTGTGTGCTAAGCCGTATTTAATTCCCGCGCCTGCCGCCAGTCGGCTACTGTATGCGGCCATCTTTGATTCCCGCACCCACCACCAGAGTGTTTGTAGTTCTACAGTTCGCAGCTAGGAGTGCTGGTATCGACGCGGCCATTTTGTGCATGTGTGTTGGTTCGCTTGTCGTCTGCAGGGGCGTACTAGCATCGGGGAGGTTATTTCAAACGGTGGCCACCAGGAGCGCTAGAAATTTTCTTTAGTTGTTTGTGAACTCAAAAAATTCAGGAGAGGTGCGGCTTCGATCCGACCACATCTCGGTTGCCAGTCCTGAGTCTAGACCACACGACCACCATTGCATGGGAAGTGTTAGGATATGAAATAAAGTAAATTCACTTATCGGCCTAAGCACAGTGTAGATTCATGTGCGCACCTGGCTGCTGGCTGCGGAGCCATTTCATGGTTATGAGAAGAAATATAGTATATACTCGCATCGGCATGTGCACTCTCCAGACAATAAACTCATCATCGCATAAAAAACTGCAGGCACCAAACGTGCACGTACACACATCTTATATGTGTAAAATATATATGTGTGAAAAAATACTGTTATTCTAACATTCAGAAAAAAGTAATCCTATATAAATAAAAAAATTTGGACAGGTCGCATCTCTACATAAAATTTATCTGCATTCATAAAGAGCCAATCGCGCAGCAATGCACATGTGTCTCAATCACGTGCGCACGTCTGTCTCTCCAACTTGTCCGGGCATTTGAGAGCGCACGCACTGCTGTACCTTAAAACTTGTCTGCGCTTACAGTATGGGATGTAGCTGGCACTCGTGCGTGCATACGGGACTTACAGAGACAATTGCACAGCGAGGTACATGCGTGAGCGTACACACCTCTGTATATGTAACAACTAGCAATGGGATTAAATCACATACATAAAATCAAGTGTACCACAAACCCGCGCGCATACGTACCGACAATAAAATCCTCCTAGACGATAGCCTCCCAGTCCTGTCACTAAGGTAAAAAGCGTTCCCACGATCCTGCTACAGCAATNTAAAATCCTCCTAGACGATAGCCTCCCAGTCCTGTCACTAAGGTAAAAAGCGTTCCCACGATCCTGCTACAGCAATAGTTATAGCCAAGAAGCCAGCTGTGTACCTCCCAGCCGAGATCACAGGATTCAAGGGAATGCTGTGCCAATAATATCGACGAACGTCATCTCTTCGCACCAATGCAGTATAGCGCGTGTACGTGCAGCGGATTGCACAACAACATTCTAGACACAGNAACAAATTCTAGACACAGCCACAATAACGTCCCCCTTCGCCCCCAATACATGTATTCATCACTCAGCAACACACAGCACAACCTGTCCAATATGAAATCTTACAGGACACCCACCCACCTGAGCAGAAATATATATTAATCCTCCCAATGCTTCGAGATGTTGGAAGGGATCCTTCCCCGTCAGAATTGACACTTGTGTTAATGACCCAAGCCGTACACACACCTGTCTGACATCAAGGGCAGGAAATGTAAAATACAAATCCACCAGAGGGGAAGAACTTTAATCCTCCCTCTGTTTCGTAGCATGAGAAGGGGACCTCCTGCGCCAGTCTACACACTCATCCCAGACCATACATCTACCTGCCTGACTACAAGTACAGGCAATGACAGATACAAAAAAAAAACACAATAATTATAAATAATTTTTATTCAAATCTTGTCTTAAAAAAAACACTAGGATACATAAAAATAAACTCAGACATATATCTCTCTTGTAACACCAGTGTTCATTTACCCACATACCTGAATTCAAGTACAGTTAATGACAAATACAAAATCGCAGAATACATATAAATAATCTTTATTCAAATCCTTTTTTAAAAAAACATAAGGGTACATAAAAATACATTCAGACATATATAAATCTTGTAATGCCAGCATTCATTTACCTATCAATAAGCGCAGTGCGACGTATCCAGCTGTTGTGCTGAGAATCGAAACCAAGACACTTCACAAGAATGCGATTGCCTGACCGATGAATGACTTTCTTAACCAAATAAATGTCCGGGTATCTTGTCAGCTGTATCTCCTGAACATAAAACGCCCCTTTGAGTACGTTGCTGCGCAATTGGCTCTGTATGAATGCATATAACTGTTATGTAGAGATGCGACGTGTCCAAATTTGTTAATGTATATATAATTATTTTTTCTGAATGTTAGAATGACTGCATTTTTTCGCGCTATTAATACACATAGGTGTATATATATTACACACATAAAACGCATGTACGTGCGCGCGCGCAGTGCCTGCTGTCTCTTATGCGATGATGATGATGAGTTTGTCTGGAGAGTGCGTAGGCCTATGCGAGTGTTTACTATATTTCTTCTCATAACCATGCAATGGTTTCGCAGCCAGCAGCCGTGTGCGTGCGTGAACGTACATAGTGCATAGGCCGATACGTGAATTTACTTTATTTCATATCCGAACACTTCCCATGCAATGGTAGTCGTGTGGCCTAGACGCAGGACTGGTGACCGAGGGGTGGTTGAATCGAAACCGCACGACTCTTGCATTTTTTGAGTTCGCAAACCACAAAAAAAANGCTCCTGGTGGCTTCCGTTTGAACTCACCACCCCGATGCTAGCGCACCCTTGCAGGCAACGAGTGAACCAACACATGCACAAAATGGCCGCGCCGATACCAGCGCTCTTAGCTGCGAACTGTAGAACTTCAAACACACTGGTGGCGGGTGCGGAAATCAAAGATAGCCGCCTACAGCAGACGACGACGGTGATGATTTCCAAGACGGAGGACGCGAAAAGCATGAGAGAGCATGAGAAAAAGACACAAGAGAGAAAATAAAGGAGACCGGAAGGAATATGAGAAAACTACCCAAGGGATAGAACGGACGAGAGAGAGGCAGGAAGGAATGACAGAGCGTGAGAAAAAATAACATTAGAATGACAGAGCGTGAGAAAACTGATCGGAATGCAAGAGCATGAAGTGTCGAGGTGGAATGATAGAGCAGGAGGGAAAAAGGGAAACTCCAAAGGGAAAAAAAGGTTAATCCAAGTAGGCTGCCATTTGCGAGGAATGAGAGAACAGGAGGTTTCGGCGTGATGTCATACAAGAAGGCCGCCGTGGTGCCGTTGCACCGCATCCCGCATCCTGGATCGCGTGAATCGGCTATTTACATCTACTTTTATTAAGAAATAATTCTTATGAAAAATATTATTACTCAGTGCACATGAATGGGGTGTAATTTTCTAGACTCCGTTAAGCTTTGCTTGCGTGAGACGGAGGAATAGTCTGACATTAGAACTTTAGCAGGGCTTCAGAAACGATGGCAGTAACCGTAAATGGACTATAGAAATTAATTTCTTGAAATGTGGATATTAGCTTAAAAAAAAGCGCAAGCTTTGTTCTAATTTGTCAGTATACTAGAAGCTGCTAGATCCTATGACATTAAATAATGTATATTTCTGTATAGTATGTATTTAAGATGTATTGTACAAGCATTTCAAGCGGTTTTCATTTAGGTTGTAAATATGAAGTACAATTGCTGAGTAATAACATGCATTACAGTTGGTGTTTAAATATTATAAGAACTGTGAGTTTTCTAAAGNTGAAGTACAATTGCTGAGTAATAACATGCATTACAGTTGGTGTTTAAATATTATAAGAACTGTGAGTTTTCTAAAGTATACGCTTATGTATATGGTTTATAATGTCAGGAAACAGGAAATTTGGCCAAGGAAAAAATGTTTTCGGTACTTGATGTTTATTATTCTATGTTTATTATTTTACCGTAGAAACTATAAAATAAATCAGTATTTTCAGTACATCAATTTTACAGGCAAATAATGATATATCTATTATTTTATTTGTGTTATCCTATTATTTTTTATTTTTACAATACAATTATTACAATTTTAATAAAAAGGCACGCAGCAAAATACATTACAAATACATTTCTGGTTCCGTGGGGTTTTTGGACCCGCGAAATGTAAAATATCAAGCCGTCGCGCTGACTACTCGCTTCCAGCTATAACGGTGCTGCGAGTATCTAAATTATGTATTTAAAGTTATGTAATTGGAGTGATAAATTTACGCGTGGAACGATGAATTATATTATGTTGTTAGTTTAGACACGCTTTTCGTATTGGCCTAAGAATAGTCTTCTCGCGCGGTACATAGTGCCCACTCCACGGAATAGACTTACACGAGGGCCCTCGTAAAGTCTGAACTTAACAGTTTTACAAAACCATTCGATCACATGATCGAACCATTCGTATGCGAGTGCAGCTGGAGCTCACTCGTTTGTTGAAGTTAGCATCATCATTTTTTTTTACGGCTGCTTGCATGGCAAAGGTTGCCAAGGACTCATCTTTAGACCTCGAATTTGTGGGTTCTGGTTCCGGGTAAGCCGTGGCTTTTTGTGCCTGTTTTTGGTCCCCTCCCTCTGCGGTTAGCAAAGGAAAGTCTAAGGCAATGGGGCCTCCACATTTTCGGGTGCTCCGTCTTACGTAATCGTAGTCACTAGCTGGGTTTACAATTGAACAATTATGAATGAAGAGTTAAGCAGTAACCGCAGTTCTCGCACATGGGATTTACGATTCACAATTCACGTCATAATTATTTTCTTACTTCAGCTATGATTAACTTGCTACAAGCCTGTCCTGTTTACTTTTGCTTGATAACTATTCCAAAACTAACCTCATATAACACACGAACAAACAATTCTTCAAATCAGACATTTTATGGCAGAAAGGCTTATTAATGTGAACTTAATTCTCCATTATAATAATAAACCTGCACATAGACGTGCCTTTTTAATATTTGTGATTTTTACGTGTTTGTAAATAAGAGTTTTCTGCGAACCACCCACACTACTCTGTTCTGATTGACCACTGCCACACAACTTTTACTTGAAACTTAGTAATCCGAACATATTTTCTGTACATTCGTTGTTTGCGAGCATCTCGTCAAATAAATACCCTGAGAATACATTTGGCCAGAAAAGATAAAACCTATTATCTAAGCCTGCACGATTTTATTATTTTTATCGTATTAAGGGTCAGTTTTACCACCAAGAGTTAGCGTTATGGATAAAACTGCTATCCAAAGATATTATTCTCTTGTTGTAGTTATTCTGCCGTAGGACGGCCGGTTAAGCATTATCCGGGCGGATAGCGAGCATGAAAAATAAAATGGCCGACGCTGCGATTCTTGGAAGCTAGTTGCGACTACGAAATATTATTTTGACTAAGTAATATTTTGAGCTTTTGGCACGTGAATCGATTTATTAGTTTTTTTTTATCGGTTTATTGGTGTAAAGAGAAAGAAAACAAATCGTGCAAGTGTATGTTGTATTTTCAAATATGCGGTCCCTAACTAAGTAAATTCACGATTCACATACAATATATAGACTGATTATTGAAAACTCGTACTAATTATTTCTGCTCAGTTAAAATCAAAATTAATCCGTCCTATGAAATTATAATATCGTAAAATTTCATCGAGGCACATTTATAACGAAAAGTGTCTCGAAAACTAGGCCTAATATTTACGTGGGAGAAAAGCCAATATCTTTTATAGGTTACTAGCGAACCGGCCCGGCTTCGCCCGGTAACAATTTAGTTTTTACAGCGATACTTTGAAAGACCAAAATGGTTACTGTGGGTCATCCTTAAAATATAAACATATTCTATCACGAACTTTTCTGTAGACTTTTTTGAGAGCTACAATTCTGTAGTACATTAATGTGATGTATCTCTTATGGTTTAGTCAGCGCAAGCCATGTAAGCGCCCTAAAAGAGGTTTTTTATGACTTGATTACAAACGGTTCAATATTTCTCTACTATCCTTACATTAAATATAAATGTATTATACACCAAAACCTTCCTCCAGAAATTCTCTAAATCATGTTGAAAATCGCATCAAAATCCATCAAGTAGTTTATAAGTACTAAGCGAATACACAGACCGATGCGGATAAGCGACTTTTTAAATACTATTTAGATATTCACGGTAAAGTGAGCACCTTTTGAAGCCCGTTCAAATAATAGCCAATAAATATTTTTTATTGTTGCCGTAGACGTTAACTTTCGAGTCCGGTGAAATGTATACACCGTGGTTTATTACTTATATGGAAATATTTATTTAAAAAAGTGGCGGAAGGATAAAATAATGGCTGATAGTAAAAAAGTAACTTACGGCCCTTAAAACGGCTTACTTTACCGTGAACAGCCTATAGTAAATTAGTGTGGGAAATCACACCACCATTACTTTCTACACTGTATTTGCCACACACAAGGAATGGTATTAGTTATAAAGTTGTATTCGTCTAATAATCCTTCCGTACCAGCACTACCTTAGTGCAAAAATTAATACAATAGCTTAGTTTGAATTCCTGCGCCACTCAGTTTTAAACTGCATCATAACGTTGCTACTGTTATCTNATCATGTTTGAATTCCTGCGCCACTCAGTTTTAAACTGCATCATAACGTTGCTACTGTTATCTAAAACAATCGATCCCAATATTAATATGTTTAATTTATGTTTATAACAAAACAAATCACGAAAATAATTAAATGTCATAAAAATAATAGTTATAACGACGGAGCTGATGTCAGTACATATCTTATTCAAACTNATATTAATATGTTTAATTTATGTTTATAACAAAACAAATCACGAAAATAATTAAATGTCATAAAAATAATAGTTATAACGACGGAGCTGATGTCAGTACATATCTTATTCAAACTCTTAAATATTCCCTTAACTTTCGTCACATGTTTTAATGTGGTTTTTGTAATTTGGATTACATCATGTAGGTACGATATTAAAGTCGCAGTAGCACAAGATCATTAATAAAAGTTTGAAACACAGCTACTACGGAAAGAATTTCTTATAAAACACAACAAATAATATTAATCTAAACCAATGTTTAGTCGTTTCTGGGGCATTCACATGTTTACTGATAAATATTAGACTGACATCTAGCAAGTCANTCTAAACCAATGTTTAGTCGTTTCTGGGGCATTCACATGTTTACTGATAAATATTAGACTGACATCTAGCAAGTCAGAATGTTTGTTTGCATACATTTGTAATTAACTTATCACGAATACAAACAAATAAATACTCTTTTCAATTTATCCCAAGTTTTCAGGTTAAAATACTGAATTTACAGTACACGCATTGCTGACATATGCATAACAGAACCTCGNTCTAAACCAATGTTTAGTCGTTTCTGGGGCATTCACATGTTTACTGATAAATATTAGACTGACATCTAGCAAGTCAAAATGTTTGTTTGCATACATTTGTAATTAACTTATCACGAATAAAAACAAACAAATAAATACTCTTTTCAGTTTATCCCAAGTTTTCAGGTTAAAATACTGAATTTACAGTACACGCATTGCTGACATATGCATAACAGAACCTCGTTTTAACTCTTTGGTATGTAACCAAACAGATAAATGTGATTATACAACACAGTTCGGATTTTAACAAGGGATTAAGGTAACGGAGTATTAGGTAACGGTAGAATATACACCTTAGATGCAACTGGACTTAAGTGTATTTTAAGAGAACAAATCGTAAAAATGGTTATTAAAAAAGTTGCATTTTTAAGAGTTTGCCTGCGCAGTTTCCATAAGAGGTAGAAGAAAAGTAAAACCGCGCAGTCGTAGTTACATGTAGGGGCTTCCACCGCGTGTAATGAAGTTCCGCTATTACATAATTTGCTCATAAAAGCGAGCCGTCGGAAGCACTGCACACCGGTTTAGCGCCGTGCGCGTATGGTCGATAGGGCGCTAGGTGCGCGCGTTATTGTCGCCCGTATCGCTTTGCCTCGAACGCGGGAGGAAAAATTCTCGAGAAGTTATATAATGCAACGATTTATTTTAAAGCTCAAATAAAATCTAACCACGCAAACGGCCTGCTAATTTCTATTGCGAATGAACACGTTGACCAACGCGCTGAGTTCTTCTGTATGCGTAATACTTCTAAAGATAACACTTTTTTTTTCCACAGTNCGCAGCTTTAGTAGTCTCCATTTTGACCTCGTCGCCTCACGACTGAGGACCCTACCTAAACCGCAGCGAGCTAGTAGCGGTGTTGCGGCAACTGTTTTCCACGTGACGGGGCAAGTAGACGCGCCATGCACCTCGCGCGCTCTTGGCTTGCCCGCGTCCCCGCTACTTGGTCCACGCCTGCGAGAGGACAGCCCGCGGGTGTTGACCTTGCCGGACCGCCTGGGCCACGTGACTGATCCCCCACACCACGGGTACCGTCGCCGGCGCTGTCCGATACACACGTGTGCCAATCACCTCGGCGAAACTAGCGCCAATGTTTACTTTCTGCTTATGTGTCCTTGTGCCATCAGCTGATGGCTCAAGTAGCAGCGGTATTCTTTATTTACGTGCTTTAAGGCTTCCGCCTACCAACAGTTTTTTTCCGCGTTTGATGCCGAGAAGCGTGGGAGCTATAAGGGCGACACTGCCACGCGCATCAAGTGCTCCATCGCCGCTAAGCGCAACGCTCTCAACTGGCGTGAAGTGTTCTCGTCACACTGCGTATACATATGGAACTTTCAGCGGTGACCCTGTTAGTTTATTGCTGGACAGTCTGTAGGAAGGTTCAATGCGGGACCCTTGATTAGTTTTGGTGTATCTGATGCGTATATTTTGAGATATGCTACTTTGAAAAAGCCGTTTTTAGATGTGTTGGAGTGCTCTGAAATGGTGTTTCTAATGTGCGTGACGCCTTGAAAGCACTCAAGAGCCCTCGTCTGCTGTGTGTGTTATTTTCATAGATCAGCACTTTGGACGCACGTTTAATCGTTTCGTAGGAAGAAAGTATTTTAAACACACTGCAACGCATTTCAAGCTCCAGGTAGGCGGGAGCCTTAATTATCATCGTTCTGCTTGGATGTACAGGAACTACTAAATCAATTTTAGGGTGTTTATTAACGAATTACTGTTTAAAAAACTGCTGGGTTATAAAAGTAAAATAGAAAGCATGCATGAAATAGCAAAGTTGTCAGTAAATTTTAATGTGGAGGTTTAAAAGTATAAAAATTATTAATTGTAATTTTAGGCAGTAGAGGGATTTCGGGACCTGGTACCGGAGCGTCGGCGCTGTTCGTGCTCTGTCATTCCGGTCGGCCGGCAACCATTTGTCCCTAAAAATTTTCATTTTCCCCTCAAAATTGATTTAATTTCACTCAAAACTTACCATTTCCCCCTAAATAATTCCTGTTTTTTCCTCTAAAAAGAACCGAGCCTCCCGCTTGCAAAGACGAGCCGCAGAAAGGTAATTTTCAGCCAATTCGGGGTATTTGGGAGGCTCGCTTCTTGGGGGCAGAGCAGTGGCGGCCATATTGGTTTTATATACATATTGTGCCAAATAAATACAAGAGGCCGAGGGTCCAGAGTCAGACCTAACACATCAGCTGTCTTGGTTATGTCATCCATCTTGGTTTCCATATTGGATGAAGGTGACCTTGACCCAGCAACCTTGAATAACTTTGAACCCAAACATGTATTAAAATCATCTAAAAAACTATAAATAAATATAAAATATTTAAAAAAAAGTTTTTTATTTAAAATTTATTAAAAAATATAAAAATATTATTTTAAAAATTATATAAAAAACTTACATTTCCGGAGGTCCACCCGCCCCCACCACCCCTCATCCATACTCATTCCATCGTATGCGGCCATCTTTGTTTTTTTTGTAATTTGTTTATACATTGCTGGAGGACGCCATATTTGTTTTTCGTTTGTAATTTGTTTGTACATTGCTGGAGGATGCCATCATAGATTTCATATGATTTAATCACCTAGGTGGCGCTAGTGTATTAATAAAATATTTAGCCACCATGAAGCAGCTGGGTTTGTTTATGTTTTTAAAGTATTGGTTGTGCTGTCGGCGCCCTCCATATTGGATTCTATTTTCAACACATAGGTGGCATTAATTTCTCGCTTATGTCGCCTGCTATCGAACTGTATGGAACGGTGACATTGACCTTTCCTGCGAAGTACGTAAACTGTCATATTTAATGTTTTTGTTTTATTCTTAAATGCAAGTATTTTTATTTAAAACAATTTTTTTATAAAGAGGAGGGTTTTTTTTTAAATAAATAAATCGCAACATATTTTTTACACAAAATTTATTGTCTAGCTAAGTATTTTCTGAAGACCCCAATCTTGGTTGATAGACTACAGGCGCTGGTTCCATTGCAGAGAAGTGGATATCTTTCTGGCAGCGAAGAGATAAATCCGATTATTGATGAACTCAGAGCTAAAGGATTTATTGAATGACATATTATGTACATACGCATATGATTTGGTTAAGAATATGAATAAATACAAAAAAAAAAGTTTTTTTTAAATTTCTATCGGCTAAGAAATGTATCTACTGATATGCGTATCTATAAATGCCTGGTAGGCTGCAAGTGAATGCCTTGCTACAATAATAATTCCACTCACTTCCCGATGAACAACAAACATTGTCTTTGTGAACCTTGCTATGACAATTCAAACTAACACTGCGGGTGAACATGCAATGGCTACTTTCATGTTGTCGTGATGTGAGGAGTGACCCATCAGTCTCTCTTGCTGTTGACGATGCAGGCAGATGGTAAGTAGACCTTGTCACTCTTCCTGCTTCTCGACTCCATCATAGTATTTAATTTAAGTCAAATGTGTCGTACGTTGCTCGATGCTCGCACATTATGCGCTGGTTGGTAGTGGAATTCGCGTGCCTCTGTACTGTGCGTGGGGAAAATCGTTTACTATTTTGTTGTACTAACCAACGCTATAATGTCAGTTTTTCAGTCTCATGGCGTTTAGTATCGGTCGATAGACATGAATCTCAAAGTATAGTTAAACTAATTATATAAAGGCTTTAGTATAGACTGGTCGACTCAGTTGCTATTCAGACTTCGAAGGGCGAACATCGGCTGTTGATAACGTTTACTTCTTCGTCGATGGAGAATATTCGAGAAAGTAATTTGTGTCGCTACTACAAGAAGACCTTTTCTAAAAGTTAGAATGCATGTCGGCACGAGATTGGTTGTCTGCAAAATATTAAACAAATTGTCTTATCACATGAAAACTGCAAATCATATTTTAGAAGATGTGATAGCGTAAAAAGATATATTACAACATGCAAAGCAGTCCTTCCTGCATGCTACAATCAGTATTTGCTGAGATTAAAGCTTGCTTTTTGATGGGAAGATTTTTTTAACCTTGTCTTGTATAACTGAATTCCTCTCGTAAAGGGAAGTGTATGAAGGTAAACCTAATATTAGCATAGGTTAAGATAAGTGAATAACACAGAAATAATTAATACATATTTACCTTTATTTTTAGACGTAACACACATAATAAGAATAAATAATTTATGCTCGGCATATACTTTATTCAAGCAAAACATTTATGGTATCTGTTTTGGCAGAACAATACCTGCTATGAGCATTCAAACTACACTTATTCGCATATGCTGCACAGCAGTTATCAGATGGATAAGGCTTGTAGGCGATGGCAGATGAACAGTTACTATCTTCATGACATTTGGCTTTGGTGCGGTTACCGAATGTCTTGCCACAATATCCGCACATGCCACCCGATTAATGACACATTACCTTTGCACTTCTTATTATGTTTATACATAGCATCACTGCGGGCAAACACATCATCGCAGTAATCACAGTGGAACGTCCTGTATTCTGGGCAGAACATGCAATGGCAACTTTTATGTCGGCGTGCATTACGACTTCTCGTAAAAGTATTTCCACAATAGTTACACTGATATCGTAATGCTTGTAGCGACTCTTCAGGGCTCCTTGCTGTTGTCGATGCTGGTCTTGGGGGCCGGACTGGGGCTGGGCTGTGGGCTGGCAACCAGCCTATAATGGGTGTAAGGTGAGGGAACTGGGTGCCCTGAAAACAGGACTGAGATGCCACAGTCTGCTGTGTA